>CABFVX010002443.1:74077-114456 GCA_902151425.1 Timema shepardi
GCATGAGATGAGAAAAGCTCCTGGGAAATGAAGATATGCTATGATGGATAACCGTGACTGGATGACGGTGGTCTTCGATGTGAGGTTGCTGACCGAGAGCCAGCAAGAAAAAAAAAGTGGACCGGCCTCTACGATGGGCGGCTGGAGAACGTATTTTGTGGGGACGTGGTGCCGTTTCCTAGGCGGTCCAGACGGAGCAATCCCGTCATATTTGCATGGGTCCCAAGACAATCTGTTGCCGTGGGTGTGAAGATCTGTATGAGGATAATCCCCTTCCCTGGTGGGATGATCCCTGAGAAGACATATGTGATAGATCGCCACTATATCCGTGGGAACTGCCGGATCGAGCAGAAGGAAGTAGTAGCCAACTTTCTCCCCCGTCGCCCGTATAAGGGGGGGGGGGAGATTTGTAGTATTCAGCAACATGAGTGTACAAATAAAAGAAATTAAACTTATCCCATCATACTGCAGCTGATGTCAACAAGGAACTCTAACGCGAGTTGATATCAAAACACACCTACTCAGCCGCGCATTGGATGTAATATTGAACCCCGATTGTGTATTAGATTTGTGCCAAAGATCTTAGTGACAAAGATCTTTTGTTGTGAATATGTTCTACTCACCCGTGGTTTAGGAGGAGCTTTGGAATGAAAAGAACATTCTCGATGTATATTCTCATGGGTGTGTGTGGTTCACGAATGTTCCATGTGTGCCTCCCACCCCTTTATCCCGTCGTTCTTTTTCTGGGTTGCGTTGAATATATAGTGGCGTCTGAGCGTTCAGACGTCACTCTTGGGTGTGATCAGATTGGGAGCAGGAGAAGCTCTAGCTTCGAGTAAAATAAAATGTAAGGTCAAAATTTCCTTTCGGCTTCATTAATAGTTCTTATTTATGTCATGTAAATTTCTTATTCGAAATTCTTTTTCGATCATTTTAATCTTAAATTTATAATGATTGAAAAAACGCTCGACTTCACTTCTAAGTCGATTAGTTGCATGATCGAGACATTTATATCGATGATCGATCTTTTTTTTTGTTCTTCGATAATTAAAAAATGACTATAAACTTTAGGATGTTTACGATATGTTACCATTGACAAAAGAGTTGATATTGAATCTCATGAATATTGTATTATTCGGTCTCTTGATAATAAATTTAAATATTTTTATGGGTTCAGTAAAGCTTCTAAAATTAAATCATAGTTCTTTTATCCATGACGTCTTAACGTTAACTTTTGCAATTTGTTGTTGTTATGACAAAATGTTATATTTGTTCAATAAAAAAAGAGAAGGAAAGTAAATATTTGGGTAGAGTTCGAAGTTAATATTATGTGGCTAGTTAATTTGTTATATAGGTCTATATTCTAAATGTTTGGGAGAAATATTTGGTGATATTATCCAACTAAGGATAACCTTCTTTATGATCTATTTTCTTGTAACACATGAACTCGTAACTAATTTTCTAGATATATTTTTTTAAGTGATCAATGCCATTTTACAGTATTGGGTTAATCTATGATAATGACGATTTTCCTAAAATATTAAAATTTGATTCATAATATAAACCATGCTGGTTTTCCCTAAAAAAAATATATATATATTGCTTGCATACGCTAATGATGTCTCAAATATTTCGTAAATGTCAATTTTGTCATATTATATTAATTATATATATTTCTCAAAGGAATGATTGCCTGTTAAATAAATACCAACTTGAAAACATTTACTATTCTTATTCATAACTTTAATCCACCATATCCTAGGTATTTTATTTTATGTGTGTTATTGATTGAGTCTTTATTTTGGTGTACCCTTTTTTTTAGAGATTAATTCTTCGTTCTTTTAACTATCTCTGGAGATTGACCGTTCTCTTATTGAACTCCGAAACTGGTGGGAGTTGCGGGGTCTGAGTCTTGAATGTTTGTCTACAGACAATCAAAGCAAATAACTCCAAGCACTCGCTCCTATTGCCCTTTTTTGCCCCGTTATATTTTTGTTGTATTTGAACCTCCTGTATGTCCCTTAATCTTGTTAAGGATGGTTCAAGGTGATTACTTGTGATGAATCCTGGTTTTTTACTTACGATCCCGAAACAAAGAGGCAATCCATGCATTGGAATAGCCCAAACTCGCCAAGTAAAAAAAAAGCCAGGATGAGCAAATCCAAACTCAAAGCAATGATGATTGTCTTTTTCGATATTCGTGGCATTGTCTACCTTCACTGGGTACCCGAGGGTCAGACGGTCAATCAACATTTCTACTTCTAGGTTCTGACGGCCCTACGTGAGCGTGTGAGAAGACGAAGACCCGATTTGAGGAAGACCAAGTCCTGGATCCTTCACCAAGACAATGCACCAGCCCATTCTGCCTTGTCTGTGAAAGTGTTCCTAGCAAAATACGGCATCATCGTGTTGGAACATCCACCGTACTCACCCGACCTTGCCCCCTGTGACTTTTTCTATTTCCCAAGTTCAAGTCGGCGCTGAAGGGGACAAGATTTGAAAGAGTGGAAGTGGTTAAAGCAAAAGCGACGGAGGTTCTCAACCAGCTGACAGAAGAGGACTTCCAGCACTGCTTTCAACAATGGAAACGTCGTATGGAGCGGTGTAGGGATCGCCAAGGGAAGTACATTGAAGGCGATAAAACTTTTGCTGTAATTAGTGACGAATAAAAAGTGTTATGACTTCAGTCCGGTTATTTAATAGCTATACCTCGTATATATTATACTCGCTTTTCTCGTTGAGAGCTCCACCCCTAAATGCCCAGTGAGTTTTCTTTGCAAGTGGATGTAAACTAATGTAACTACATAGCCGTTTTTTGATAGGTCTTATCCTGTAGCCACAAGAGACCTCCAAAGAAAGGTCCACACCGACTTTAAGACTGATCCGACATTTTAATTTCTTTCGGGGGTTAAACATTTTTATTTTTTATTTTTTTAGAATTTTCCCGTCGGTTACAGGATAGAAGCTATAAGTTTACCAAATTTCAAGATTCTAGCTCATCTGGATGTGGGTAAACATTGATGTCAGTGAGTAAGTCTGCCATGTGGCTTTATAGTAGTATAATAATGTAGGCTTACATAATCTCTTTATATAAAGGAAAGTTTCTGCGCAATTGTTTGTTTTCTTATAACTAGAGAACTACTAAATATTTGTGAAAGCTATATTTTACTTTCTCGTGACCCCTCGGGTAGGGAAAGTATTGTAATCGTAAAAAAATTGAATTAGAAATTTTGATGACCCACAAAAACATAAAAAAAAATTGTTTTAACGCTGCTGTTTGTCTGTGTTGTGTGTCTGTATTGTTTGTCTGTGTGTATATAGCTTGGTCTAGGACCGACCCCATTTTATTGATAAGGCTAAAACTTGGTATCTTGGGCTTTCATACAGTTCCCCGGCGTAGTATTTCGAATTTGACGTTTAGCTCTAAAATTAATGGTAGTTGACAAAAGAGCAGAAAGAAATAAAATTGATTTTATAAAAATACACTATAACAATTTTTATTAACATTCGTATCTAGTATCCGTCAATTTATATTAGTGAGCTAGCGTGTCTGTCTATTGAGCTAAGGGTCGAGGGTTCAAGTCATGGCATCGCAGAAAAATATATCACTGGTGAAAAGTGTGTTTACCCTTTCACAGTGATTAATTAACGGTCGGGGACTGGATTCCGTGCCTGTCCTTGTCTTTAAGTTAGATTATTAGGCATATAAAGCCCGTATCACACGACACTAGCTAGTACTTGAAATCCAGTGTGCTAGCTAGCACTAGCTAGCACGTCATCATCTAGCGTCGTGTGAATCAGAAAAAGTATACTGGTTCTGCCACCTGGTACTGGCTACCATACTAGTTGTGAGGATAGAACATGCGCTATTTTCGTACTAGTTCCGACACTAATTTGTGTAATTCGACCAATCAATGCCCGCTCAGACTATGTGTAGAGTAAATAATAGAAATGGCGCCGACATGGTCTTCGGATGTGATTTTGTTGTTGGCGGAAAATTATTCTAAACATCCTTGTTTATTTAATACCAAATTGCCACAATATGACAATATATTTAATATATATAAATTCTATTTAAAACATGTCATCTAAAAACGACAAACGGTGTTCCAGACCCAATTTTAATCTAAATAAACTTGATAGCATGCCAACCTTGGATTTTTTTTTCTAGAATATAAAGTGTTTGTAGGCTTAAAAAAGAACATTTGTGAATCAAGGATACTGTACTTGGACACCCATGGGCTTAGGGGCTTCTGACCACATCGTAAATAAATGAATACAAATTTAGGGAGATACTAAACGTTTGTGTCACCCCGAATGTATACACCTAACCACCGAATGTATTATATTTAGCATCCTGCGACCATTATTTCGTCTTTCCCAACAAGTCCCGTGTCCATATTCTTTTTCTTAGGCTCCCTCTCATATTTTTCAATATCTTTATTAGCAATCAATGCAGCTGTTGCACCCGAAATTAATCTCTGAAGTTCCATAAATATTTGCACTAGAACCTAGTACCAAACTAGCAGCGTGTGAATACTCTAGTCCTGTTTCTATTATACTAGCTAGTATACAGATATCTAGTCGCTAGCTAGCACACTTGATTTCTAGTACGAGCTAGTGTCATGTGATACGGGCTTAAGACAGGCCGAGCAGGCCGGTAGTGGAGAATATATGGCTTGAATAAAAAAAAGTGACCCAGGCCACAGGTTGGAAACAATTATGGATGTAAAATTCATATCTAATTACTGTTTAACATTGTAAACAAAATGGAAGTCCTTATTTTCTGATGAAAATAGCTTTGAAGGCACTTTACATAAACGTAAATATCCAATTTTGATCACATATTCGTAACTATTTGAGATATGAAATAGCTTATCAAAGTAACGTTGTTGTACTTTAAAGAGTAAAAACGTTTATAAACTATATTTTTTTTTATAAAACCAATAGTTTTCGAGATATTTAGAAATATATTTTAAATGGATGTCTCGAAAATCGAGAGTTGAGTGTAATGCTCTTTGGTGAATAGATATGTTACATTTTCCTCAATATATTTCTGTAAAAGTGTGTATTATTTAATTTATGATCTTTCATGGAATGTGATGCTCTCCTTTTCATCACTTTTTAGCAACAATGTCTCTTATTTCATTTGAGAAATGTTACGAGTTTCAAGTAAATGTCTTCATTTTTAGATAAACGAGAAAAAATTCTGTGGGATGCACCATAATATTTATTTTTTATTATGTATCATTTCTCTGGAAACTTTATAAGCTATTGAAAAGTAATATATGTCTTCAGGGTGATGAACAGTGACGTTAAACCAATACAATTAATGAGTATCTACAAATTGATTACCAAGGTATATGCTACTATCTACTTTAAAGCCAAAAAGAAATTCCAGGGGATATCTCGAACTTAAATCCAAATAGAAATGATAGATTTGTTTTTGTATGTTGTTTCGTATTAAGATTAATATGTAAAAAGTGTTTCTTTGGATAGTAATAAATAAACAAATAACGTTCCGCATCGTTATTTGATTTAATTTTACATTTGCAAAGATAGCTATGTATTTAGACAAACAAGATTACTTATCCCAGTTGGAACACCAAATAAATAAATGGTACAACAAAATCGTACAAACATTCTTATATTGTGTTTTATAGCCTTGAAGATCATTAAAAAAAATAGATTTTCAGTAAACTCTTTAAGTTTCCTGATTAAAATAAAAGATAATCTTGTTATTCACAATTAACACATTTTATATCTGGATTTTAAACCAAATTGTTCAAATATTTTTAGCAAATTTTTAATTTTTAAAGATATTTTATATGTAAAACACATTAAAATTAGAGGAGAAGGTCCAAATTTCGACTACCACTTTCTTTTTCACTTGTAACTACTGAACTATTAGCATAAAAGTTGTCACAACAATATACATGTATAGCTGGAAGGATTATACATCGAACCTGTGTACTTAAATGTTATAAAAATAAAACATTTTTTTTTGTAAAAGTTGTCACAATTCATGATTTTGAAACTGTGGTCTAAATTTCAACTACCGGCTTCAATATGTCAGGAAATAAAAGAAAAATAATAAAATAATGGTATTTCACTGTATTATTACATAATAATATAAAACCAATGTTTTAAGGTAATCTTACTTGCATATTACTTCTATTTTTAATGGAAAAAGTCAATAATTAATTGCTAATTTACAAAAATCACACATTAAAATGTTCTTGTCGGCGCCAGCATATGCGTTATGTGCCCAAAGGTGGCACATAACACACATTACTCACAATTCTCCTTTGTGGTCATCGGAAAACAGTCCTTGGTAAAAATACAGGCCGCATCTTCATCATCTGGCTTTTTTTCACCCACAGAAAACTCCAAATCACTCATGCTGTCGTCGACAATATTTTCGGCACCATCAGAATCTTCCGAAGAACTGCCCTCATTAAGCGTCTTCTTTGGCTTCCCTTTAGATGTTTTCTTCTTCACTTGTTTGGTTTTCGAAGTATTCCCCCAAAATTTAATTTCTTTTTGACAACATTTTTGGGCTGTCGGAAGAATCTTTTAATGATTTAACAAGGGCTTCTTTGTAGGGGGTTCCAGTGATCACACAAGCTCCTACAGCATTGCGGCCTCTGTTGCTCACTTTTCATTTTTTTGATGGCACAGGGACGATCTCATACTGACTGACATGTTTCAGACACTTGAAGTGCTGGGTTGGGGATCCTCGGCAGGACTTACAGGATGATCCACAAGCAGCGACTCGCATGGCTTAGATGCAGGAAGTTGGTTGTCAGAGGGAGATTTCAATTGATTATTTTCATGTGGCGTCGCCTGAGAAATGCAGGATTTCGCCAATTCCTGTGCCGAAGCCAGAAAATCAGCGTCGGTGAAAAGTTTTTATTCATTGGGAAAATGCCTGTTTTGCTGAAACCGTTCATGGCGATCTCTCCTGTTTGCATTTTTAAATATACTTTTCAAAAGAGCTCCATCATGTCACATGGAGACAACGGCCTGTCTGAATGAAGAAGCCTGTGTCTTATTTCTTCACTGTAGTGTGTCTCCAGGGGTTCCATGAAGGTTTTTTACAGAGGCTGAAGCTTGTGCGAACAGTGTTGTGGCAATTACACAACTTTCAAAAGATTGCTTCATGCAATTCAATCACATCAACATTACGAACAAGGCTGTAGTGTCCATCTAAGATTAGGAGAAATGGAGAGTCCTCAGATGGGTTCACTTTTTCCACGAAATAATGGAACTCTTCGGTAAAAATGTTGGTTCGAACCCAACCTGATGGGTGTGCAATTCCAACCGAGCCTGGGGGAGCCCCTCTCATTAGTTGGTCAGTCATGTTCTTTCTGGGAAATATAATGAAAGGTGAAACATAATGCCCAGAGACACTCATGCATGCTATCACTGGGACCGTCGCTACTCACTCTGCAGATGTGAGGGCAGCAATTTGACGTTTACCTTTCATTCCAATTACTTGCGAAATTTTACTCTGTAATATGGTCAGGCGGTTTCATCCACATTGTATATTTGATCAGATGGATACTTGTGTTTAAGGTTGGCCTCTTCTAATAATTGGAAGAGAAAAAACACCGGCATTTTCTTTATTGGCTTCCTTCCTATCTTAGCTGTCACTAATTTAGAAAGTGATACGTCAACTTTTTTGCTAAGACGCGCAATGTACCACGAGGTACGTTGAAAGTTTTAGATGATTTAAGGGTGCCCATCTTTTTTTCCCTGACCGAACAGATTGATTTTGCCATGTCCTCTTCACCCCATTGATGTCTTTTATTTTTAGGAACATATCTGGGCTTCTTTATAGGCATTATTAAACAAAAATGGTGAGTATTAGCCTCCATGGGGGCTTTGGTCCAAAGTTCGACTACTAGTCGAACTTTAGACCACTAGCGGTAGTCGGAATTTAGACCACTGCATGGTTAAAACTTTTAGGTTACGTATGACTTAGAACGAGAGGCAATCGATTAAACTAAAATAGAATTTTAAATCCTGGAACGTACCTAACACGATGCTTTAAAGCCTTACAACTAATACTAAAACACTACGAGTAAAAAAACCAAAAACGCATACCTGAAAATTTTTGAAATCGCCTAAAATTAAGTTTTGATTAGTGCACTGTCACGGATGAGCGAGCGGAACTGCGGTTTACACAAAACAACAACAAAGTAATAGAGCGATGTTTACTAATTTTCCCGCATGGCTGTAACACCTCGCAGTACGTCAAACCCTGCTAGTCGGTCTTTAGACCCTAGTCGAAATACGGACCTTTTCCTCTATTTGTATTTGTAAAAATAAAAACGTATTCTTATTTATCAAGGAAAAACATACCCAGATACCAATTTTGAACTCATTCTTCAAAGTCAATTTTGGAAAAATTCAAATTTTCTATAATTTGTTGTAAGGAACCACCCTTAAATTCATTATTTTAGAAAAATAAAGACACGTTATTATTCATCATTTAAAATAATATCACGATACAAACTTTTAATCAAATTGTTAGAGGTATTTAAAAAATAATCAAATTTTTCGAAAACAAGTTGTCAACAAACTACTATTAAATGATGTCTTATAGAAAAATAAGTAGATACAAAATTATTTATAAATTAGAAAGTTTAAATATTTTCACTCTGAACCAAATCACTAAAGCCATTTTTTTTAAATATCTTTTTTTAATATAGCTATTAATAAACTACCCTTGAGTAAATTTTCCCCGAAAAAAATACTATAAGTTTTATAGAGTTATTTTTTATTTTAAAAACTCCCCAGATTTATATTTAAAAAAACCATTGGAGCCATTTTTGAAAGTCACTGATTGGTATAGCCTTTAACGAATTTTCAACCAAAATTCAAGTATACCGTGTTATTTGTAATGTCAACCAATCACTTTGAATCCCAAATTTTTGAAAATGGCTCTTAGAAGTTTCTTTAAAATGGATATATAGAGAACAATTTTCCTCTCAAATAAAACTGCATACTTAGTTTTTGGATAAAAATTAGTTAAATAGTAATTTACCGATAAGCGATATTCAGAATTTACAAATTATTCTAAAAATGGCTTTAGTTATGTTGTTTAAATTTATATCTGGGGATTGGTGACCTGGCGATCTAGAGGTAAGGTGTCAGACTCCTATGCTGGGGGTCTGGCGTTCAATCCTCGGTCCCGGCAGAGATTTATCTGATTGTCAAACCCTTCCTTCACCTCTGACAAGACATGTATTAATCACAACTTGTGAATGTGTGGAATGCCAGGCCTACCACAGTGGTTAGGATCCCACGTTAAACTGTAGGTACTCCATTTTATCTCACAATCACCCTACCATTACACATTAGAGTTAGTGCGTATAACCGGAACGGGTAGTAATACATTGTGCTAATAATAATTTAGCTTGAGAGTTTATGAGATGACAAATAAAACTGTATCCTAATTATTTGGAGGGAGGAAAGGGAAAATTAATTTTTAAAAGTAGTTCACTGATTAATGATTTTTTTTAATTTGAATATTTAAAAAAACTCACTATGGGGATCTTTCTAAGTTTTTTTGCATTATAAATACTTGTAGATATTTGTTTGTTTTTTAAAAATAAATTTATAGTAGTTTACTGATGACTTATTTTTATTAAAATTTGATATTTAAAAAAAAAATTATGACTTTGTTCAAAATTGGTATCGGGGAGACTATTTTGCATGATAAATAAGAATTGTATATTTATTTTTCTAAAATAAAGAGATTTAAGGGTAGTTTACTTACAACATATTATAGAAAGTTAGGAAATTTTTAATTATTTTTTTTAAGTTTGAGTTCAAATTGGCTATCTGTAAATAACTTTTCATGACAAATAAGATAAAAAATAATTTTAAAATTACAAATAGAGTTAGGATGGTTTACAAATAACCCATTTATGAAGATTTTAATTTTAATAAAATAATTTGTTTTAAAATGTATATATAAAGCGTGTATATTTTGATTAACGGGATGATATGTTTGTTTTATGAAGAAAAATTACTTAAGGGTAATTTATTGAAAGCCTATTTTTGAAAATGTTCTTCAAAGCTTTAATACACGATATTAGAAAGTGTAAACGATTGTGTCGTACCATATATTTTCAATTATGTCTGTAACAGTGTACATCAATATGTTTCAAATATTAAGCACAAGATTTTTAAAGTATTTGCGGTGCATCGTATTATTTATTTACTTAATATTCAAATATCTTTGTTATTTTGTAAAAAACAAACTAAAATGTAATAAATATATTTTAAGTTTTAGATTAAGAGCTACTTTTGTTACTTCATTTGACTCTTCACCACTGGTGCAAATCGACAGATGAATGGTAATCGCGAGTCATCGTGACTTGTGTTTTTGATGGTTCTAAGTGACTGACGATTTCACACGTCCCAACAATAGATTCATTCTTAAATAATGAGACATGTATGGACCCATACGTCAATACATTATTGTGGAGATCGGTGGTAAAAACATCGGCAAACTAATGTACCGGATTCGAGTCCCTTCGTAAAATATATTATGTCCGAGCGGATTTCTTTCAATCGTGTAATTTTTCGGGTTTTCAAAATGCTTTTTTAGATTTCTCTTAGGTGACGCAAGAAGAAATACTGTCGTTTCATTTTAAGTCAAGTTTCTTCTTAACAATATTTAGTTTTATCGCGCTATCTGTTATTAATTGTTAATTGTCTGTGATCAGTCTATTTATATTAATGCATAAATACAGTATTATTCATTTAAACACATTATTTCAAGAGCTGACATGCAAAGAGTTTTTTTTGAAGTGTCCTTTAAAAAAATTTAATGTTTATTTAACTACTTTATTTCCTTTTTTAATTTCTTATAGTCCGGAAATCATGATATTACTTTATTTGTAAAGAAAAGAATTAATATTTGCAAGGTGTCCTCTTTATTGTTCCAACAAATATGGTAACTCTGTATTTTGCTAGTCAAGATATTTATGTCCGGTTCATAGCGTGTTGTATTCAACAGCACACTATATGCACCTAAGTACTATCCAAGATGATTTATAACCGTTTACATTAAATAAAGTTCATTGAGACATTACATTGATTGACATGGCAATAACATATCTGTAGAAATATTACTGACTTTAAAAAAAATGATATCACGTTGGGAGATTTTTTTATTTTATGTTGATTTTTTCATGTTGGCGTGCCACACAAATCGTGTTCGCGTGCCACCCAGTGGCACACGTGCCATAGTTGTCCCATCCTTTCTCTGGGAGCTATTTAGAGGTATTATATTTTATGTTGATTGGAGTTAAGTGCGTGCTTCTCCCAGACACAATCAAATAAATATTTCTCATATTAATTGCATGCATGCCATGGGTCTTACTGCCCGTCCAAGCTGTCCTAAGCTTACACAATTTTAAATACACATTTTCGTTTTGTAGTAATTTAATTTCAATTAGCACCCGCTTCGGTGGCCACATGGTCTAACGCGCTACTCTCTCAGGAAATTAGACTGCCGATGATGATGAGATCAAGGTTCGGTTGGGTTTACTGGGGTGGTTTATACAAAATGATTTTAGAATCTTCTTTCACACAAGTCCTGGTACACTTCCTATAGTTATAGCCTTTCTCACCCTCAAATTATTTGTGTAATTAGTGCATAAGTGTATAATCCAAATGGGTAGTAAGATGCGGAATAAAAAAAATAACCATATTAATTTATTTTTACTGAAGGAGTTAATCGGCCCTGTGGTGTAGTGCACCTGGCTACGATCCTAGGTGTCCCATTTTCGATTCCTAGCTAGTACCATGGGTATTTTCCCTGTCACCAGGGTTTGGTTAGTTAGGATTAAGTTAAGTTTAATAGTTTCCACAGGTTCTACACCCTTATATTCACTATCACCATCACATCATCTCATCGGAACATGGAAAGGAAGTACGATTAGTACATTCGGGCGCTCCCCGGGCTACGGTACGTTAGTACTGGCTAATCTTTCCACTACTGGGCTACGAATAATGTTGCCCAGACGCGCATTATATAATATGTATTTTACTGAAGGTGTTGATAATAATATAGGCCCTATGTTACTGAAAATGTTGATATTATTGTATTTATTGAAGGTGTTGATAATATATTTTACTAAAGGTGTTAATAATATTATATTTTACTGAAGGTGTTGATAATATATTTGCGTATAACCCGAACGGGTATTAAGACGCGGTGCTAATAATAATAATAATAATAATAATAATAATAATAATAATATATTTTACTGAATGTGTTGATATTATTGTATTTATTGAAGGTGTTGATAATATTATATTTTAATGAAGGTGTTGATAATATTATATTTTACTGAAGGTGTTGATAATATTATATTTTACTGAAGGTGTTGATAATATTATATTTTACTGAAGGTGTTGATAACATTATATTTTACTGAAGGTGTTGATAATATTATATATTTTTTAAAAGTAACTCCACCCCCCCTCAGTAATCTCACTTTTCATTGTGGCACTTAATATCAAAAGAACCCGCCTCGGTGGCGTAGTTGGCTAACGCGCTAGTCGTGTTGAGCTCGGCTGCTGAGGACGGGGAGATCGAAGTTCGAATCTCGGTCAGGTGAACTGGGAGTGGCTTTTTCTAAGTGGTTTTCCACTCTCCCTCCACGCAAATGCGGGTTCACTCTCTCTAATTCAACCTTACCAATTCCTAATTCATTAGCGTAATTAGTACTTAAAGCGTATAACCCGAACGGATAGTAAGACGCGGCGCTAAATAATAATAATAATAAAATATCAAAATAGTTTGACACGCCAGGGTTAGACCATTCGACCACCGAAGCGGATCTTATGATATTAAATATTCAACCGAAAGTTATTCATGACATCATTGATGGGGGGAAAAGTATGAGGAAGGTTAATAGGCGCGGTTAAACCGGAACTAATCTGGAGTCCCATAACCGTGATTCAACTGTAGTTTAAAGGGACATACTACAATATTATAGGGGGCACTGGCTCCATTTCAACCTTTGTATAAACAAAAAAGTTTTTATCGGTTTCACTACCCAAATATATTACTTTATTTCTTATTAGCACCGCGTCTTTTAACACGTCCAGGTTTGTACTAGTTATTGTAATTATTTTTGGGATTATGAAGATTATATTTATATGAAGTGTATCCGCATTTGCATGGAGGGCGAATGTAAGACCATTTTGGAAAAACTATCTTCAGTACACCCGACAGATATTCGAACCTCGATCTCCCCATCATCACTAGTTAATTCTATTGCGAAAGTGACGCCTTAGATTATGGATCCACCAACATGGGTAAAGTCACTAAATATAGTAGCTCTGTGAACAGCAGGCCTCACTCCCTCCATGTTATTATCGTTACTAGAATCTTACTAGTAATTCTGTGAACAGTAGACCTCACTCCCTCCATGTTATTATCGTTACTTAAATCTTACTAGTAGTTCTGTGAACAGTAGACCTCACTACCTCCATGTTATTATCGTTACTACAATCATTACTAGTAGTTCTGTGAACAGTAGACCTCACTACCTCCATGTTATTATCATTACTACAATCGTACTAGTAGTTATCTGAACAGTAGACCTCCCTCCATGTTTTTATCATTTCTACAGTCTTAATATTTCGCTTTGAATTTTAAGTTTAAATGTCTCCCTTAAATTTTACTTTGATATGAAGTAGATATATTATCATGGTGATCAATTTAGAGACCATAAACAAAATAATACTATATTAAAAATTGAATTGTGTTCATGGAGAATAATTGCTGTTGTTCACGATATAAATTTAAAAAAATAGAATATTCCCAAGTAGATACTCGATCGAATGCTAGTAGCCGAATTATAGATTCAAATCACTTCAGATGATATATCAATCTAAAAAGCTTTTGACAGACCGTGAGATTGAGACAAATTACCAGATTGTAAAACTATCTATATACATCGTTTGGCCTAGGTTCAACAAATATCTCTGCCAAATTTCGTTAAAATTTGTTTACGCATTTGCAAGTTATCGTGGAACAAACAAACATATATATATTTGAGTAGCTACCATCTTGAAACTCATAGCCAGATAGAAAAACCCTGTACATGTTGCACTCGAACTAGATTTAAAGAGTGTTAAAACTATTGGTCCACGTGTTTGACAGCATTTATCGCGTAACAAAGATCCGGACACACTAAATGCTAACGGAACTTGCTTTGCTCGGCCATTTAAGAAAGTCTTCCTTGCAGGGACGTAGAGAGCTAATTAATTTTTTCTAGGTAGATCTACTAAGAAAATGTTAGTATACCATTAGCCAATAAAAGTTTACATTCGTATATATATGTACCTTCTCCCCCCAGGTGGTTCATAAAATACCAGGGGGGTCCTGACCACCCCTCGAACCTCTTCCCCTTTCTACGCCCTTGCTTCTTGAATACGTTTGAGTGGTTTTAAACCCCAGCCTAGATCTTTGGTCAGGTTCTGACACGTTAATAAATTATCTGACTGGCTTTACAGGATTGATTGAATGAGAGAAATGCAAACCACTACACTGGCTCCATCGATACTAGATACTACAAGCAGCTTATCGTAATGATACGTGATTTAGATAACGTGCCGCAGTGAATGCGAACATGTGCGCGACATTTCCACTTGCGTCTTTATAAACCAAACAAACCAACCAGGCTCTTTCGTCATAATCTCTTACAAGCTAGGTTTTTTTTTCTCGGAATACGTGTAACATAGCCCACAGTTGTACAATGTATACCCAACGTGATTGGTGGAAGTGCCTTGACGTACACTCAAACACACACAAAGAAAAAAAAAGGGGGGTGGGGGATATAATGACTTTTACCGTTGACTTCCAAGAAAATTTCAATTCAATTTCATTTTGTTTTTAAAGCTCAAAAAACCCTAAAATAATATTCCTACGTGTATTATAATAATTATCTCTTAGGACCTGACTTAAATCGTATTTTGAAGAACAATTTTCCATATAATCTCTTCATTATTAAAGATTCTAAGCTGGGGATACCCCTAAACGTCTATTTGTTATTGTAAGCACCTTTAAGTAGATCCAAACTTTGAAAAACTTTTTAAGTTTTCCATGCTGATATATTTACTCGTCGCCCAAAAGTGTAGATACGTCATAATTTCTCTCATATTTTGTTACTTTGATTGTACATTTGTATTTCTCGCAGAGGGTGAACAAGGATTGGTCCCTTATAACATGTGACGTCAGATCATAAATGACAGGGTGATTCCAGGCGTGGGTGTTCCCTCCCCCCCCCCTTTTATAACCCCCTACAAGCTCCCGCTCTCGCTCTTTTTCCCCTCTCAACCAAAGTGACAGGGACTATAAAACTAACTCTCACCTCGGCAATAGCACAGTAACTTGCGACTTGACTGCTGACAAGTGAAGAGCAGCGCTCTTAACGGACTATCGCCACACTCGCTATCACCGCTCGCAGAGATGCTAAACAAAGCTCGAAGTTATCTCCCAGTTCTTCTCGTGGTGGCTCTACTGTTCAGTCAACACGTCCACGGTAGACCCTACAGGTGAGTGAGACTATTAGAACCTTTTGCTCATGTCCAGAGCACTTGGAATTTATTATACATTTTAAGAGGGTTATCACAATTCATCTTAGGAGTCTTGTACATTTTTAGAGCGATATTACAATTCAATAGAAATGTGCTATACATTTTATATGAATTTTACCAATCATTAGAATAGTGTTATACATTTTAAAGGTATGCTACGAATAATTAAAGGACTGTTGTACATTTTTAAGGGATGTTAAAACTTATCAGGGGAGTGTCGTACAGTTTATAGAGTTAAACATTTTTAGGGGGATGTTAGCAATCATTAAAGGATTGTGACAGATTTATTTTTAAGGATGTGTTAAAAATTATTAGAGCAGTGCTCTACATTTTTAGAGGTATTATTAGAGGAATGTTACAAATTGTTTCGGGGGTTTGAATCTCCTAGGCGTAATATTCGCTATAGGTGTACGTTTTAATTTTTTTTGGCGTTAAAGGAATTTAATTAATTATTATTGAATGCTTATAGAACTTTTTTTTTGCTACAATTTAAACCCATACACACGATTATAAATCGATAATTATCAAGTGGTTTCATTGATTTGAATTAAATATAAGTAGCTGATAATCAATAATCTCCCTAGAAATATGACTAAATAATATATGTAAGGCTCAATTTATGGATAGGTGGTGTACTTTTAAAAGTGCGGCAGTGAACATTCGAGTTCCTTAGAGTAAGTAAGTAAAGTAAAGAGGGAGGGACTTTTTCTAAATCCTGATACGGTGTGTTAGCTGATGTTCTCAGTTTGAAACATAATTTAAGAATTAACTGATAACCAGCCTCGGTGGCGTAGTTAGATAACGCGCTAGTTTCGTGTTAGACTAGACTGCCGAGGAAGGGGAGATCGAGTTTCGCATCTCAGGCGGGTGAGCTGGGGGTGGTTTTTCCTAAACGGTTTTCCACTCTACCTCCACGGAAATGCGGGTTCACTTCCTCTAAATCCAACCTTTGCAATCTCTAACCCTTTAGCGTAATTAGTAATTAAGCATATAACCCGAACGGGTAGTAAGACGCGGTACTAAATGAAGATAACTGATGCAATATGACACTTTTTAATAGTAATAACCAGTCTTGAAAGGCCTGGGTTGATATGAACAATCAAAGCGGACGTTGATTCGAGCACTTTATGATGACTGAAATGCTTAATCTTGTGGAATTTATTTGTAGTTTTGAAATTATATATGATAATTAAATGGAGTCTTGTGTTTTTTTAAATATATATAAATTATTAAAATATTATACCTTTAGGGATCTTGGGAAGGAAGGTAGTCTGGTGTAGGAGAGTCTAATTAATTCTATGTTGTTGTTGTTATTATTATTATTATTAGCACCGCGTCTTACTACCCGTTCGGGTTATACGCACTTACGATAATGTGTAATGGCAGGGTGATTGTGAGATGAAATGGAGGACCTACAGTTTAACGCGGAATCCGAACCACGGTGGAGAACTGGCATTCTCTGTTATTGTTTTCATTGAATTTCATTTAAAAGTTCCAGTGAGTAGGTCTGAGGGTTGAACAGAATAAATAATTTTCAAGGATATACAATGGCATTAAATGTAAAACCATCCCATTTGTTATTTCTTAGTGTTGTTCATAATCAATATTTATTAAGCCAAATATAAAATAAATTTGTCTGTGAGGACATGTATTATTATTATTTTAAACTTTACATTTAAATGGTGAATGAATGTCATTTGAGCTACCAAAAAATTGAAATTTGCTGTTATAGTTAGGTTAAAATTGAAATGATCATATAGTTAGAGTTTTTCACTATCACATAGGGGTCTAATATTTTCTATTTTTCATAGATCTCTTACTGTGGCCAAGATCGACTAAAGCGTCACTTATCAACATCTAGTTTTAGAGTGGAGTTTCCTACTCTTTAGGTCAGAGTTGTTCAAACTGAGCTCAGCCAAATTATTTCAGGCTTCATGAGGAAGCCTTATAATATCCTTTTATTTCTTTTTCATACTATAAAATAGCATCATTAATCACGATTTCCTACGTTATCAAATCTGACTAAAGTACATTTGTCAAGTTGACCTGGTGGTCTAGGGGTAAGGTGTCAAACCGCTGTGCTAGGTGTTGGGGGTTCAATCCTCGGTCCCGGCACAGATTTATCTGATTTCCAAATCCTTCCTCCACCATTGACAATACGTGTATTATTCACAACTTGTGAATGCGAGGAATGCCAGGCCTCCACCGTGGTTCGGATTCCACGTTAAACTGTAGGTCCTCCGTTTCATCTCACAATCACCCTATCATTACACAATACTACCCGTTCGGGTTATACGCACTTACGATAATGTGTAATGGCAGGGTGATTGTGAGATGAAATGGAGGACCTACAGTTTAACGCGGAATCCGAACCACGGTGGAGAACTGGCATTCTCTGTTATTGTTTTCATTGAATTTCATTTAAAAGTTCCAGTGAGTAGGTCTGAGGGTTGAACAGAATAAATAATTTTCAAGGATATACAATGGCATTAAATGTAAAACCATCCCATTTGTTATTTCTTAGTGTTGTTCATAATCAATATTTATTAAGCCAAATATAAAATAAATTTGTCTGTGAGGACATGTATTATTATTATTTTAAACTTTACATTTAAATGGTGAATGAATGTCATTTGAGCTACCAAAAAATTGAAATTTGCTGTTATAGTTAGGTTAAAATTGAAATGATCATATAGTTAGAGTTTTTCACTATCACATAGGGGTCTAATATTTTCTATTTTTCATAGATCTCTTACTGTGGCCAAGATCGACTAAAGCGTCACTTATCAACATCTAGTTTTAGAGTGGAGTTTCCTACTCTTTAGGTCAGAGTTGTTCAAACTGAGCTCAGCCAAATTATTTCAGGCTTCATGAGGAAGCCTTATAATATCCTTTTATTTCTTTTTCATACTATAAAATAGCATCATTAATCACGATTTCCTACGTTATCAAATCTGACTAAAGTACATTTGTCAAGTTGACCTGGTGGTCTAGGGGTAAGGTGTCAAACCGCTGTGCTAGGTGTTGGGGGTTCAATCCTCGGTCCCGGCACAGATTTATCTGATTTCCAAATCCTTCCTCCACCATTGACAATACGTGTATTATTCACAACTTGTGAATGCGAGGAATGCCAGGCCTCCACCGTGGTTCGGATTCCACGTTAAACTGTAGGTCCTCCGTTTCATCTCACAATCACCCTATCATTACACAATAGCATAAGTGCGTATAGCTCGAACGGGTAGTAAGATGTGGTGTTAATAATAATAATAAATGTCAAGGGCATAGTAAGAACATGTGATGTTTTACGTTTGTTTTATAGTCTACTTGTAAAATACAACTGCCGTTATTGAATGCTCATAATATTAGTGTGTGAATATTAATGAATGCTCCAGTATTTATATTTTTCTAGTGTAATAGCTCTTTTGGTCTAATAAGTTTGGGAACCTCTGGTCTAGGTGATTCAAAAGAATGTGATGTAAGAGTGATCTGGAGTTACTTTAAGTGCTGCCCTAGATTACTGATAACCAACTTGAGCCTCCATTAAACGCTTGGCGTCCTTAGTAGTCTTAGGGTTAAGTGCTTGTCTTAGGATTCGATGTTCGTGGGATCAAATCCAACCACGGTAGACTGATTTTTCTTGAGGTATAAAAATTCGTAGCGTAACTTACTTCGGAGAGGAAGTAAATCCGTTGGTTCCATGTCGATTATGACTTGTAAAATAACACTGAAATGTATGTGAAAATACCTTGCCCGGCAAAATTAGTAGGTCCTTTCACTTTCGCTTATAGAAATTCTCGTGTTTTACCATAATCAGTTGGTTCAAATACACCCCATCCCTATCGCCCACCCTCCCCTCAAAATTTTTTAAACGTTTTAAAACACATCAATAAATAAAATTATGCTTCGTTTGGACAAGAAAGTAAAACATTGAATCTTTATTACAAATACATATTATTTAGCTATTATATTGCACCCAAAATAAGTACGTTGTATGAAATGTATTTAGTAAAAGTAATGTAAAAGTTAAAATTATTCGAAGAATGTTTATTTTTATGTAGCTTAATATTTAAATCTGTATATATTAAGAATGACGTATTTTTACGCCAAACAATCATTTATAATATTTCTGTGCATTTTTAAATACTAATTTACTATTTTTTGAAGAAAAATAATAGTGAAGGCAAAACATGTGCCACTTCCTAGTTTTAGTAAACAACGCGCGTCTTTGTGTTGACTCTAGAGTATGAGTCGATTGAACCTAATCTTGCATCATGTTGCAGTATCACGCTAGACTAGGCTACACTTGGCATTGAGAGTTCTCACTCGCCGGTTACTCGAATCTGCTCTGTCATTCGTTGCTTCAAAAAGTTGAAACCTCCAACCAAACGTCAAAGCAGTACTGTCTAGTAGTTCCGTAGTTCCTCCCGGCACGCTTCTTACATAAACGGGAATACAAACGCTCTTGTAAGAAATATTGCAACCACATTTCATCATATTTCTTCGGTGGGGTTTTTACCTGAGAAAGTGTCTTCATTGTTAGATGGGAAAGCTATAAGAACTCTCTAACGTAACATATATTGCATCATATTGCAGTGATTTTTGATAGCTTTGCTATTTAATTTACTTAATGTATTCTATTTTAAGAGGAATCCAATTTGAGGTATGTAATTTATACGACTGGTTTCAAAGAGACTTATACATGCTTAGTGTTATAATATTAAAAACTGTTACTAAATATAGGTAAAGCTTTTAAAAAAACAGCAACTTGCAAAAGTTTCTGCAGATCGTAGTTATTTTTTATAAACCCTACTTGATTAAGACTACACTTCAGTAATTTAATAATGTATATAAACTATTTAGTTGGTTGTGTTTATCTATTTCGAATCAAAGTTGATAACACTTTTCCATCATAAACATAAAAAATAATAAGACGATGTGTTGGAACCAAATAACATATTTTGTATTATTATTAATTTGTTTTAATTATGCGCATATATACCTTGATTTGATTATAAATCGACAATTGAAGCATCTATTTAAAAAATAAAAATAAAACTTTTTTGCAGACAGCCTCAGTAAAAATATATTATTAGTATTATTTTAAGTGTATTAATAATATCTATCAAAACGTACAGCTGCAGATCAAATGACTTGACGTACGAATAGTCCCATGCGAAAGTAAATCTAGTAGCTTTTTTTTAGCGCCCAGATATGTCAATAAGACAATTGGGGTATACTCGTATTTTATTTGACCTTCTAGTGATATGAATGTAAATTCTACTTTGTCTTTGTTCAAATTATTGTTGATGCAGAATAATATGAATTTAAAAAGCTCTGGATACAAATAGGAAGCTTGCGGGTAGCAGACCTGTATGCACTGTGGATTAAGTCAATGCTGGCATTTAATTAATAATGATTGGTGTTAAAAACGAAAATCGTAGAGCTACACTAATGAAAAGCTCATTGCATACAATACCTGATTCAAAAGCGCTAAAAAAAATTAAAAAATATATATATACCCGCATTTGTGTTGGATATATAGGCTTATAATATATATGTAATTATATATATTTTATATATATTTGTATATAAATATAAACATATATATGTATAAATATAAAAATATATATTATATACTTATATTAAAAATGTATATACATACAGAGTGACCCAAAAGTTTGCAAATTTAGGCAAAATGTAGTCAAGTTATTGAATAACATCGTCAACATGCTGTTCATCCTTAGCGATGCAGAGTTCGACGATCTCTGAAATATTGATATGAACACGATGCAGTAACTCCACATTTCCGTCGATCCTAGCACATTCATTGATGATGCGGTTCTTTAGATGATCAATCTCTGATTTTCATTGCATACACCCTTTCCTTCAGCATACCCCAGAAGAAGAATCCTTCTGGGATGACGTGCATTGAAAGCCCCTGATATCTGTCGATATGACCACCCCTCACATTCACTCAGTAGTACCAGATCAATACTCTCTTCTTTCAATAAACTCATAGTCAATCTGTGGGGAAAAATGAAAGAATTTAATAATACTTATGTGTGCAGAAATTCGGGCTATCCTGTATATATGTACAAATAAATATTATATATATTTATAAATACAAACATATAAACACGGATTTAAAAAATGTATACTAAAAATTTATAAAATAAATACATAAATATATATAAATAAGTTATATGTATAAACATATTTACATATTGTATTTACATTTTATTTATATTATTCATATTATTCAATTTTTTTATCGCCAAGTCTTACTACTCGCTCGGATTGTACGCCTCCAACCTAATTACGCTACTGATGTAAGATATTAGGATGGTTGAATTTAGAGGAAGTACACACGCATTTTCATGGAGGGACAATGGAAAACCATTTAGGAAAATCACCCTCAGTACACCACCGGGATTCTAACCCCGATCTCCTTATCATCGATAGTCCAGTATATTTTGAGATCATGCAGTCACCAAGGCGGGTAAAATAGTAATTATTATGAACTACAATATGTAAGGGAAAAGAGGAAGAATGTAGTTTAAAGGGAAACGCAGTTGCATTAGCATTGAAAAAGGATGAAGAACCCACTGTGTCATTTACCTCTAAGGCATTTAGCAATTGTCTGATCCTTGACCTTCACATCATTCAGAAAACTTGCACCTTTTCTCTTTCGAAACTACGGTACTTCGTTCTTTGTAATAGTTCACATACATCCAACTACTTTACAAGATGCATTCACCAGCCTGTCGATTTCCCCATCCATCCTTCAATTTTTATAGAATATTCTATCCAGATACACAAAATCATTCACTTGTTCTAACAGTTTTATTTATTTATACTTAAGTGACAATTCCCACCCAAATAATATGCCCCACCCCACCACTATTATTGCTTAACATACCACCTCCACACAGATTTGCAACCAAAACCTTACATAATAGACATCTAGTTAATCCTCTTATCGTGGTTTGGTAAGATTCCTTCAAACCTCAAGGATATTTTAAATACCAATTAATGATTATCCTCTTGGTGTACGCATGGTCTAAGACGCTACTCTCGCAGTAGTATGGACTGCTGATTTCAGTCGGCTGTTCTGAAAATGTTTTTCCAAAATAGTATTCCACTCTTTCTACACGCAAAACTATTAGCGGGATTAGTACATAAGCGTATAGCCCGAACGGGTATTAAGACGCTGTGCTAAATAATAATAATAATAATTTTCTATCTGCATTGGTGAGAGCGCGGTCCAAGGCGTTAACTTCGCTTGGTCTGGTTAAACGGTGACGAAGAGGTTGGCGCTCGAATACCACCAGCCTCATGCACTGAGATTGGTGTTCATAATGGTTTTTCACTCTCCCTATATGATTATGTGGGTACTATTCCTCTAAATTCTACCTCCTTCATCCCTAGATATTTTTATAAATATGCGGATGTCCCGAACGCAGTGACCAAATTATTATTTTTTAAATAAAGTATTTCAGAGTGAACGATTTATACTAGGCAGGAAAATGGACACCTAAAAGAAAGAATTGTTGATTCTTTTAAATGTTATTTTAGATATGTATGCAATACAATATCAAAATAAGCCATTAGTGAACTTGATAGTTTCGTTGGTGTACAAGACAAGAAATGCGATGTGCTACCATTATTTGCTCATTTATGGAAGAATAAATTTCACAGTGGAAAGTCATCACCATAAATAGGGATGTCTGTGATTAAACCTTAACTTGCGACTCACTCAGATTCATGTATACTTAACCATTTAAGCAGGATCCCAGAAATGTTTTATTTCCCCTTATAAGTCGACAATAAGAAATAAAAATCCTGCCCTCCTAAAGAACGATAACTCTATGAACATGTTTTTGACGTGTTTTTCTTTCTCACATTCCAGGCGTAAAAGAACTTCTGATCAGCGTCTAGCAGAAATCCAAACCTACCTCGCATTGTCCAAGATGAAAGGCGAAATTAAGAATGTTCCTGTTGCTTTCGGCATTGTGGATTTGAATCACATGTGAGTACTCGTTGTTTATGAAGCTGGTCCTGTTATACTCTACCGACTGGTGTGTGGGTTGGTCTAAGGCAGGCGAGTCAAATTCGTATGTTCATAAGGCACACAGTGGGAATTAAAGATAATTATTAATGAGGGAGCCACATTTCTAAACATTCAATATTTAAGTAAAAAGACTTAATACCTTATTATTACAAAAATAAAAGATTATGCCCCTATATGGAAAAAAATAAAAAATATCCCATTTTTTACACCAGAAATTAAAACCTTTTATTTGCAGCAATTATGTGAATGGCGATTGTGATGAAGTCACTTTCATAATTTTTCCTGAATATGTTTTCCATAGGCCCAAATTTTTCGTGTTTTTTTTGTTTCTTTTATTGCAACAAAAATATATTAATATAGGTATGTGACGCGAAATATTGCACATATTTGGTGCTCAAATTCATCAGATTTTTAGAATTGATTGGTCCCGGTTGGAAAAAGAGTGAGATTTTGGTAGACTGACATTACATTTTCAATTTTTTCCAAATATGGCAAATACCCAAATGTGTTTATTTCTACGACGTTTAAAAAAAAGAATAACATGGTTGCATTGTATGTTGGTTCCTCACAAACTCCGTGGGGCTCACCAATTCATGCCAGGTTAAAAACTTCCTGAGTAGGTTGACGGACATCTACTCACGTCTGTACCGTAATTAAAAGTTTCATTTATTGACACTAGCACGCAATTAGCAACCAACGATCTCGTGGTCTTTAATTGCAATGGCGGTATCGAGAAATTATCTTTGAAAGGATTCGTATTAGGGTATGGGTAATTATATAACCGACCATTAATAAATAATATTATTAACATGCATGTGAATGAAGTCCAGAATTAATCGAATTCAAGTGTTATCTGTGAAAAGTCCAAAGTATTAGAAATGTATCAATGAAATAATGGGATTTAATAATTATCAAACTGAAACATTGGTATAGCATCAACATGGAGGAACGGGCCACATTTAACCTTCTTTATTTAGATGTATAGCTCAATCAAAATTTTTATGTTAGTAAACAAAAATAAACTTTATAAACACGTATCAATACAAAATATTAATTTTGTATTTTTAATCAATTGCATATTATGGTTTGATTTTTTTTAACACACCAATAAATTTTTTTAGATGAAATGGCCCATGTTGTAAAAAAAATGTACATTCTAAAATGTGTTTTCATAAAAGATTAATTCTGCACACTTTACTTTAGTCATTATTATTCCTTTTTTACTAAAAATAGTTAAAAGCTTTTCCAATACATCTGAATGGTTACACCTCAACGGAAATTTTCGTAAAAATAAAAAATTGGTATTTTTCCTTGTGATGCTACATAGCTGAATAATTAATTGTACACTATATTTGGCTTTGTAGAGTTATTTTATCCAATTCTTTAACAACATCAATAGGTGTGATACACTAATATAACAAGGCTAAAATATATGCGTTAAAGCAAAGAGGAAAGTCGGGCTACTACAACGAATTGGAAACTTATTTGTTTAGTTCTTCAGTCTCTGAACGATAATCACACAATAAATCGAGGTTTGCTTTTAGCAAATAAATCGAAATGAGGGGCTTAATGAACGATTTATCTAACACCACTAGTCGCTCATTTTGACACCTGCCCGTAATTTGTTAAAGTGGTTTCTGTCAGTTATCCCTAGTGTTTGTGTAGAGATGCAGACATGTTTACTTATCTAAATACGTAGAAATGACTACAAGTTACACCATCGATCCTATGTATTACGTTCTCTGTTATGTGGCTTGAAATGATTAACTAGACAAGACTAAACTTGAAACGACATTTTAGAGGTGAGTCAATATTATACGTGTACATTCTTAGTCTTGAGTTTTGATGATGTAGTAAGGTTATCTTAACATTACGCAAGGGTTGAGTCTGCGGGATCGGTTTAAAATGTTCTCAAGATTAGATAGTCAGTTTTGTTACACATTATATTAAAACATATTGTTATATTCAAATATATATTTAAATCGACGTAATTGTGACACATTTGCTTAATATTTAAATATGATCTGAATTAATGTTAATTTGATCAAAGTTTTGCAGCTTACAAGTAAAATGTTTCCTTCCGAAGATGAACTGATAAAATACTGATATATTGTGGCCAGTTTCATCTTTGGGGGTCATCATTATAGTGTGTAACTTCTAAACTTAGCTTTATTTGATAATTATAACACGTTGGATTGAAATGTTTTAAAGCCTATTCAATAAATACATACATACAGGTATATATATGCTATTAATAGAGATGAAAAGAGAGATAACTTTACTTATCTTTTTGATTATCATTTTTTGGTGACCTGGTGGTCTAGGGGTAAGGTGTCAGACTTCTGTGCTGAGGTCCGGGGTTCAATCCTCGGTCTCGGCAAATATTTATCTGATTACCAAACCCTTCCTTCACCTCTGACAAGACATCTTGTGAATGTGGGGAATGCCAGGCCTCCACCGTGGTTCGGACTCCACGTTAAGCTGTAGGTCCTTCATTTCATCTCACAATCGCCCTACCATTACACATTAGCGTAAGTGCATATAACCCGAACGGGTAGTAAGACGTGGTGCTAATAATAATCATTTATTATTTTCAACTTATTTTTTAAAGTATTATATGTATATTTAAAAACATTATTAAACAATGTACACTAAAATATACAAAAATTGAATAGCCTAGCGTAACGTGATTGAATAATATGAAAATGGTATTATTCACAGTATATGTATGTAGAGAATATTTTTTTAAAACTGGATTTAAATGGTTTACATACATTACTGTTTCCAGTCTGTGGTCTGGGTCAGTTTTTTATTCAAGCCATATATGTTCCACTATCAGCTTGCTAGGTCTATCTCAGCTTAATATGCCTTATAACCGAACTTAAGACTAGAATGGGAATAACATCCAGTCTCCGAGCATAAATTTATCAATGTAAAACGGTAAAGCCATATTTTCATCAATGGTAAATTTTCGGCCATGCCGGGTATCGAACTCTGGGCCCTTAGCTCAGTAGGCAGACACGCTACCGACTGAGCTAAGGATTCTGGACATCCTTTATGTCTGAGGGGATTTGTTCAGCGTGTCTCGCTCAAAGCTTTCAACTATCTCAATGACACATGGGGCTTAGAGATAAGTTTAAAAAAAAATTAACTTGTTGACCACTATTCTGGAAAGAAAAAGCGTTTCCTACCAAAATAATAATGTAATTGACTTTTTAGTTTTACATCTTAAAATTTGTCAATATACACCAAAAGGTACTTAAAATATATAATACACCTAACAGTATCAGAACGTCGTTTATTGACCAATAAATATGCAAGAAGTTGAGATTTTAATCGATATTTAACATAATGATATGCTTCGATGATAAAATGGTTTGAGTAGTTTCTAGCGTGTATAGGCCATTATTTAGTATTATTATTATTATTATTATTGGCACTGCGTCTTACTACCCGTCCGGGTTATACGCACTTACGCTAATGTGTAATGGTAGGGTGATTGTGAGATGAAATGGAGGACCTATTTAACGTGGAATCCGAACCACGGTGGAGGCCTGGCATTCCCCACATTTACAAGATGTATTGTCAGAGGTGAAGGAAGGGTTTGGTGATCAGATAAATCTCTGCCGGGACCGAGGATTGAGCCCCGGCTGCCAGCACAGAAGTCTTGACACCTTACCACTAGACCACCAGGTCACCTAATTATTTAGTAACTACCTTAAATTTGTTCAGTCTAAATTTGATTTGGAGTCACAATAGAGGGGATGAGCCTGATTCAGTGGCCGCATGGTCTTAGGTGTCACTCTTGCAATAGACTAGACTGCCTATGACAGGGAGATCGGGGCTCGAATCCCGGTCAAGTATACTGAGGGTGGTTTTCCTAAAGTTTTTTCACTCTCCACGAAAATTTGGGTTCACTTCCTCTAATTTAAACCTTCCTCATCCTTAGTTCATTAGCGTAATAATTAGTACGTATGTGTATAAGCTAAACAGATAGTAAGACGCGGTGCTAAAATAAAGTAGAGGAGATGAGTCTCGCCTATTAATCCGATGAAGAATACAGTCGCTAGTTTCAAGAATGACACCAACCATTGTCAAGTACGAGTTTGCTTCATATTATGTAATGCATCAATGGACTTTGTACACTATATCAAACCTCATCTTTCTTTTCTGCTTGGTGATACCAGGTCTGTCATGTTAGAACCGGATAGAATGGTAAATTCCATTATTTTATTAATTATTTTATACTAAATTCGTAAATTTTTCTTCAACAACGATGGCTTACAAACATTTTAGAAGCGTGACCCGATTTTTATAACAATGGAATTTTGCAGTCCAGTGAGATTTAATGGACATGAAAAGGGGAAGGGATTTTTTTTACTACATTTTTTAAAATAATATCATTGAAGATAATTTTGAAGGTTATCCTCATATTACGTAAGACTTTTTTTTTAAATGTCGACCCCCCACGAAATATTTNTATATCTTACAATTTGATGAATTAGATTATTTGAATCGTTTAGTTAAATTTATACATAAGGATTACCTAGTGATAAAGCAGGTGATGTGAAAATTTTAGAATACTTTATTTACAGTAAGTAAAGTGAAATTTTAAATTTCATATATTTGTTTTCTAACAATTTTTTTTTTAGATTTTGTCTCACCATAAACATTGATAAAAAAACCTAACGTAAACTGGATTCTGACCCCTCCCTTTTTTTTCCTTTCCCCTTTCGTAAAAACTTAAGAAAATCCTGAAAACCTCCCCCCATCAAAAAAACCTTACGTAATTTAAGGTCGATCCCTTTAAAAAAACATATATTTCTCATAATGTGACGTGTGTGAAGGGTGCACTTGTTTCCGGTTTATATTGACGGAATTGAAGTCCACACCACAAGCATGAATATGAAACCCTACTCCTGTATCTGTATATTATGTGCCTTACCTTATTCCCATTTCTCGTTTTTTAACTTTCTTTTTTTTCATATTTTCTATTTTCAAATAATCACAAAATTGTAGGCTTAACCGTTCAAAAACTTTTCACGGCCCACGGTTTGGGAACCAACGCCCTAAACCACTTTTCCTGCAAATATAATCCAAGCCTCATTCATTTTTTTTCTTTAAATATATTTTTTTTATCATTTATTATCATATGCGATAACCATAATTATAATAATTCTGAAGGTATACAAATATACTGGTTTTTTTTTAAATGAATTCCTCTAACGGATAGTGTAATAATTTACCCCAGAGTCGTGTGATTATTGGGAGAATTGATTAATTATGGTTGCTATCGTAGGTTAATTTCATTTCAAAACGTGTGCTGAAATGCCCATGTGTTCCAAATTAAACGTTAATTTTCCAGATTAATACAAAATTTACTCAGTATAATATCACATTTTAAATATTTTATATGCTACCTATATGTTAATTTAAATGCATTTTATGGTTGTACTGAATAACATAACTAAAGGGACTTAATGTTATGTAGGCCTACAATGCGTATAAAGAACGAATGCATAGGAGTATTAGTCTTTATTAAATTGGATTGTCTACTTTTGCTTTAAAAGTTGAAGAGCTCCATATGTAATCATATTTAAACTGGAATGCGATCAGTAGTATGAAAATGTACAAGTTTACAATTTAATTTAGATCGTTCCACAAAATAAGTAAGGAGACCGTACCTCCCTTCAATTTGTGTTCGTCTAAGATGGCAGAGAGGAATAATCCTGTTATCCACGAACTTCTAGACTGCATAAGTTACGTTACAATGTATATGTAATGGCTTTTTCATGTCAAAATATTAACACCAGTTAACAAGGTCCCAGACTATATCTAAATCAATTTGCTTTTTGTCATCTTAAAATGGTAGGGAGCCGCCAAAAGAGAAGAAACGCTTAATGGAATTTTTAATAAAATTTTAATCTTTTCTTAGGAATGTATTATAGACGTAAATGTATTTTATTAATTTCATCAGCTCAGAATAGTACATTTATTGATTGCCTAATTGTATTACAAATATTTTAAGAGTTACGATAAAAGCTACAAATAATAAATAAAACTGTATGGGTACTATTATTATTTCAGTTACACATAAATGCTCCTCATTTGTCCTCACGAGGCTGAGTTGACCCCGTTACAGACCCATTTCTTCACATAAAAATTCTGGAAGCACTGGGGATCGAACTCTGATATCTGTATATGTAATTACGAACTCTTTAATACATTTTATTTCGATATAATTATAGATTCATTAGTTTAATCATATTCTCTTAACTCATTACATAAAATTCAATCAAAAACTTTAACAATGCTATCAACCTATGTTATTCAACAACAACAAAAAAGGCCACGAATGTTGTTTGAGTGAAGAGGGGAACCTTTCAACGCTGGTAATCTTTCCATTTTTTTTGAGGGGGGAGGAAGGGTTTCATTTAAAGCCCCTACTACCACCAGGCTAATGTAAAATATTTATCGAGGGGAGGGGGGGACATGTTATTACTATTCTATGAACTAGCTCATGAGCCCAAACTGTAGTTTTGTATCTTAAAATTCCTGAAGAGTATATTTAAAAAAAGTTCAAATAATGTAAAACATATGTTGTGTTTTTAATGATAGCTACTTCTGAAACAATATTAGTAAAGGTTGAATCAAGACAAATCCAGGGGAGTGTGTACGGTAAGATAAGAATCGTTATCATTGAGAGGGTTAGTTTATTTATAGTGGATGGCGCTCCTCATTAGCCCAATAAGTCAGGGTTCAAGCAAGACCGGGTGATCTTTTTCGCCATTAGTGCAGCAATTAAATAAAAATTAAAAATCCCCCTCAGCTTGTGTTATTAGATTATTTATTTCAAATAGCCCGAAAGAATAGTAAGACTAAGTTACTAAGTAAACATAGTTTTCAATTACTCAAGGGAGGCTGGTATAACATGACGGTGATTGGGGTCAGCCTATTTGTTCAGTCTCTGAACTGAATATATATTTAATATTGTAAAATAGATTTTGTGTAATAACTTATTTAGAGTAGTTTATTTTGATTTAGTTCTTTTATTAGATTAGGTTTGTATAATTGTTGTTTGTTCTTCGGACGGTTCCCGCCATTTTTGAGAGTTGGAGGGAAGGGGGAATGAGGATCGTTTGTTCTTTGAAGAGTGTGTAGTTCATATTTTCAGCTAATTATTCAGTTCACATAGGATGTCTGCTATAATGGGTGCACTAAGTGATGCACGAATCGTTTCCCGCGTGTAAGTCGGGTGTTACAGGTACCAACGTGGCCCTTAAAAAAAAACTACCGTAGTTCGAGATATGCCACTGAGTTAGCCACTTGTTTCCTATTCCTTCCCCCTCTAAACCAGGAACCCCCAAGGTAGGCCTCCACTGTCGGCGAACCTTAATTAGGACGATGTAAGCTATTCCTATCGCAACTTAATGTCGAATACAGTCCACTTTCCTTACTTTTACTAGTTATTTTAACGTTTAATCACGAACCTTAAATAGGACGAGGTAAGCTAATCCTATCGCAACGTAATGTCGAATACAGTCCACTTTCCTTACTTTCGCCGGGTATTTTAACGTTTGATTACTGGGACGAACACTATCTTAATACTAAGTTTCAAGCATAAATACAGTGTGTTTAATTCTGTCGATAGCAGGGGTGAATTGGTCCGCCAGGATACCGGGAGATATTCCGGTGGGCCGGTTTGATTTCCGCCGCCACAACTACTTTAAACAAAAATAAAAGATAATGAAGTCAGTTTTAAATAGTTGTTTTTATTAAATAATTGTTATTAAACATTCTCGTAGATAAGTTTGATGGTGTCCAGAATACATGACATGTGAAGATGGTATTAAATGTAAAACCGTCCTGTTTGTTGTTTATAGTCAATTTCTTAAGACAAACGTATAAATATTGAATTAATTGACTGTTATTAGTTTTGTAATCAACTCAATTAAAGAGGGGAGGATTGTTTTACAAAATTAAATATTTCAAAAATAAACTCATAATTACTGTCTTTAAACGGTCTCGGATATGATTTTTTTTAAATAAAACCATGTAGCCCGCTTCGGTGACTGATTGGTCAAAGGCGTTACTCTCGCAATATACTATGACTTCCAATGACGTGGAGATCGGGGTCCAAATTCCAGTCAGGCGTACTGAGAATTACTTTCCCTAAATGGTTTTCTCCTCTCAGTGCAAATGTGGGTACACTTTCTCAAAAATCCACCTTTCTCATATATATCACATTAGCGTAATAAGTAAATATGCGTACAACCAGAACAGGTGTAAGATGCGCTACTATATATATATATATATATTATTATTATTATTATTATTACTAGCACCACGTCTTACTACCCGTTCGGGTTATACGCACTTACGATAATGTGTAATGGTAGGGTGATTGCGAGATGAAATGAAGGACCTACAGTTTAACGTGGAATCCGAACCACGGTGGAGACCTGGCCATCCTCATATTCACAAGATGTCTTGTCAGAGGTGAAGGAAGGGTTTGGTAATCAGATAAATTTGTGCCGGGACCGAGAATTGAACCCCGGCCCCCAGCACAGAAGTCTGACACCTTACCCCTAGACCACCAGGTCACCAATATATATATGTAGTGTGTATATATATATATGTAGTGTATATATATATATATATATATACATTATATAGATACTACCCCTCACCATTTCAGCTTAGACTGAATGAAACTTAGTTTCTGTGACTTTTATAAATGATCCGACACCTTAGCTCAGTCGATAGCGTGTCTGTCAACCGAGCTAAGGGTCCCGGGTTTGATTCCTGGCATGGCGGAAAAATGTACCATTGTTGAAATGTGTGTGTACTCTTTCACAGTGATGAATTGACGGCCGGGGACTGGATGTTGTGCCTGTCCTAGATTTAAGTTATTTTATAAGTCGTGTGCTGATATAACGTGTCAGTTCAGAAATTGCACGCTAAATACCTCGAATAAATCTATTATGGATGGATATTAAGAGCCGTCACAATCGTAGTTCCGGGACACTTGTAACCAGCCAGTCCACCCCTGGTCGACAGTTATACGATTAACTTATCCCATTTTAATCACTAGACAGTCCCGGCGAACGATTGTTTGTGACCATGGGAAACCCGCTCTAAGACGTAATAAAAAGTATATCAAGGAAGTGGAAAGACCACGAGAGCAAATTATCGTCAAGTAGATTCTTGTTGAGATAAGCCAATACTACGATATTGTGATTAGTCATCCGGCTGACTACAATAACTTCTGTGGTCAGTACGCTAACAATTAGGAACCTTTATCTATCTTCTTTAATAATAGCTCAGATTTTAAATTCAACCATTTTTTTAGCACCACATCTTACTACCCGTTCGGGCTATACGCTTATGTACTAATTACGCTAATGGTTTAAGAAATTATAAGGGCAATATTTTGAGGAAGTGTACCTCCATTAGCGTGGAGGGGAGTAAAAAACCATTAAAAAAACCTTCAGTATACCCGAGCGGGATTCAAACCTCGATCTACTCGTCACCGGCAGTTTAGTATCCTGCGATAGTAGCGCCTTAGACCATGCGGCCACCAAAGTGGGATTTAAAAAATTATAGTTTTAAAACGTTCCTCTCAACTCAAGGTTTGTTTTCATTTAATTGATGATTATTTGTTTACTTCTTTTCTTACTACCTGGTAGGGCTTTACGCTTTTAATAACAGTAACGCGGTACGGAAATTTGGAAGGTAAAATTTATAGCAAATGTACCAGCCTTTGCGTGTAGAAAGAACAATGCCGTGCGGTAGATTTTCTCAGTATGATGCATATTTTCGAAATACCGCCCCTTAAATGTTTTTTCTTTAAAATAACCTTTGATTGTGATTTTATTTTTTTAAACTGCACAAAATGTATACAATTGCTGTAAAAGCAATAATTCTCTTACCTGATCTACTTTTTAAACACCAAAATTGAATTAGTATAAATGCAAAAAAATATTATACTAATACAAATATACTATATATCTGATTTACTGATTTAAACACACTTGCCACTTCTAGAGACAAACTAACATTAAAATCAAATCGTGTCAATAATTGTAAGCTCAAAGCAGAACTATCAACATGAGGCGACATCTTCCCGCCACTGGCAAACCAAACCCGATGAAACTCACACCCAGTGGTGTGGGTATAGTTGATCTTAAATTCAAGATAGACCCGGTAGTACGTTGAAATCGCTCTCACCCACCCACATCTATTTTTATTTTTACTGACATTGTTTTCAAATAGTACGTTAGATTAGTCAACAAGTTTTTGTGAACCCTTTTTAATTTTTCAGTTTAATGTACACTCAATTTATCCAGAAAGGTGACAATCTTACCCTGACAGGTTACACCATGGTGCAGCATACAGGATAGGGCCATGCTGTAATCGGTCAATATAAATGATCAGTATTGTTTTCAATTCGAAGAAAATTGCAGAATGATCCAGGGCCTTCCAATGCTGTAGCAGTGTGTGTAACCCACCTCGGTGGCGTAGTTGGCTAACGTGCTAGTCGTGTTAAGCTCGACTGCTGAGGACGGGGAGATCAAGGTTCGAATCTCGGTCGGGTGAACTGGGGGTGGTTTTTCCTAAATGGTTTTCCACTCTCCCTTCACGCAAATGCGGGTTAACTTCCTCTAATTCAACCTTCCCAATTCCTAATCCATTAGCGTAATTAGTAATTAAAGCGTATAACCCGAATGGGTAGTAAGACGCGGTGCTAAATAATAATAATAATAATAATAATAATAATAATAATACTGTAGCAATGTGTTTGATGCACTCAGGTTATATTTTCCCGCTACCCCTTTTCAATCACTTCTTCATCCATTCTAGCAACAGCTTGCACGAATTCCACAATTTTCGCGCTGTTTGAGGTATTCACTGTCAAACCATCACAATAAACAGACACTTAACTAACAAATTTAATCTGTTTCAGAGGTCGGCGACGACGCTCTTTGAAACATTCTTTAAAGGATCTTATGAATTCTTCGAGACAAGAATCCATTGCCGATGACGTTCTCGCCAATGACCCCAACGAAAATCTGAATGACCTGCTGACCCGCCTTGACCAGGATAATAGAGCGGAATGGCAATACGACTGGGACATCTACCCATCAGTACGTACCTGCACTAATATGTTTTATTCACTGACATTTTTACAGATTGTGTTATACCTACGAGGCTTGAATTTTTTCGTAAAATGTAATCCAAAACCATCATTATGGTATGTTTGTCTAACAGCTCTTCCACTAGCTGTAAGTGGACAAGTAAGCTAATCTAATTGGGCACTAACTATTTTAAATGTAATAATTATTTTAAGACCAAGTACAAAACGATCTTTTAAATAATTGTCATGAATTTTTGCACCAATATTAATCAAAGTAAAATTTCTTTAAAATCATACATCTGAAACCACATCTTAATTCCTGTTCAGGCTATACTCATATGATAATTACTCTAATAAGGTAGGGATAAGAAAGGATGCATTATAGAGGTAATGTATCCATATTTGCGTTGAAGGATATTCGGAAACCATCTAGGAAAACCATCATCAGTAGACTTGGGGACTCAAACACTGATCTTCCCGTAATCATTAGGTTGGTCTAACACGAGAGTGACGCCTTATACCATTCGGCCACTGAAGAGGGTACAAACTATGTTAAGAGGCTTGGTAATTTAGTCATATATGTTGTATCTACTAGTTAACATACATCCACTACTGTTTCCAGCCTGTGGCCTGGTTCAATTTTTTGTTCAAACTGTTAAAGGGTAAACCCACATTTAACCAATGATAAAAATTTTCGGCCATGCCGGGAATCGAACTTGGGATACTTAGCTCAATAAACAAACACACTATGGTCTGAGCTAAGGTGGTAGCGCTAGTTAACAATATTTTGTAATTAATTCAGTTAACTACACACACTTATTATCGTCATTAGTAAATATGTTTACAAAGGGGAGCCTCACCCATGGTTGAGATTATATAGGCCTACATCTCGATTCTGACGCTGACCAATTAACCACCTTGGAAAGACTATTTAGTTTGAAATTGCGACGATTATTTGGCCTCTTACAGTCGCCATCCCCAAGTGCTAATAATCTCGCTTGCTTGTTAAATTATTATTATTACTAGCACCGCGTCTTACTACCCGTTCGGGTTATATGCACTTACGCTAATGTGTAATGGTAGGGCGATTGTGAGATGAAATGAAGGACCTACAGTTTAACGTGGAGTCCGAACCACGGTGGAGGCCTGTGCTTATTAAACATCTGTCAAAATAATCAATAGAATTATACCGGCCTTATATAATGTCATAATACCATAACATAATTAATGGATGTTTAAATATCTGTTTGTTTATGTTTCCAGTTATAAAAGAAACGTCCCAGATATCAACTTCTTTCTTGCCTTTCCCTTCATCACATCTGTTCCTGCAACTAGATCCAGTTCTTCTTCTGAATAAGCGACCAATTAGTTTAATTATCGTTAAAACAATAAAAAAGTTTAAGTACAATAAATCAATTTGTAGCAAATAAATAACAAATAATATTTATCCCAAGGTACACCTACATCTTTTTGAATTTAGATTCAGTTAACCAAAGTTAAAATGAGTACCAACTTTATTTAATTGTTTTTTTTCAATTCGTATTTCATGATGTAAATATATTTCACTTAGATACTATTTATTTATGGTCCTGCTACAAATATGATAAGTGAAATGTTGTTTTGTATTATTATTATCATTGTTAGTGTTAATATAAATTTTAAATACTACTCTCTTGTGGTGTTTATGCATTAGAAAATATATATAATTCTACTTCCTGGGAGCAAATAATGTGAATTTGGTATTTTTTGAAATTGATGCATATGTTACCTCTTTATAAAAGAGGTGAAATATTTATTTTAATGTGTGTTAATTAATTTATTTTTTGTAATTATTTATATTTGTAGATATTTATTAAATGCTAGTGTTTTACTTATTTATATAATTTTGAAGAAAGTTTTATTCAAATAATTTATTACTCTCGAGATATTTTATCATTTACATTTTAAAAATACAATTCGACAATTTTTTATAACAAAGTATACAACTTTATTTATAAAATTTCTATAAAAAATGTATATTTAACTCTCTTGTATTTATTTTGATGTGTATTTATGTGTGTATTTATTTATATATTTAATTTACATATCCACTTGATCTCTAGTCATTGAGCTAAGCTTATGTTTACACACTACTGTATTAATTTATTAATATCCAAGTATTATTTAATAGAATGCAAGTATAGTTTATTTATTATCTTATAGTAAATGATATCAGTAAATTTATGTGCGTATCTTATGAAAGTGTGTATGATTGTAAAAATGACTTATATTTACTGTGATTTTAAGATATTTTTATATACCTCTTACGAATTTTGGTTACTTTTTTATGACAAACTTTTAACAAGGAACAATGATGTAATATGTTTAATCATTTTATTTTAATAGTTTATAAGAACTGATTTACATGTACCAATGTTTTACTGGGTTCATCAGTTCAGTCATATGTTCTTGAAATAAAAAATAAATTATTTTAACCATTTCCATTCATTATAATTATAACATATCTCTTTAAAGAAAACCTATTTTCACTTTTTGAGTAACACTTTGCTATATTATATGGAAGAAGGTACAGAAAAGCCTAGGTCTTAGGTGGCACTTATGTAGCCATGTAGACTGTACATAAACTTGAAGGGGAAAATGGGCTTACTGATTCCATACACCAGTAAAGTATAGTAAGAAATAACCATATCTGACAGTTCCAAAAATTTCAAACAATATTAATTTTTCATGTATTTAAAGTCAAGTCATGTGATATTAAACTGCCACTTAAAAGAAAATCATGCCTTGGAGATTATGATTGAGCTATATCGACTGAGCCACCACCCCTGTTAGCAACGTTAGTGCTAATATTTTCAGAGATATAGTGTCATGTTGTCAGCACACTGAACCGCTTGGTCATTTAGCTCACTTTTCTAAACTGGAGCTGCTACTTATTAATTCAAGTAGCTTCTCAATTGTCCTCACGAGGCTGAGTTTGATCTGATACTAAACCCACTGCTTTGCAGAAACATTCTAGAAGTGCCGGGGATCAAACCTGGGACCTCTGGATCTGTAGCTAAGAACTATGAGGACTAGACCACATATACCACTATTTATATAACAAAATGTAATCAATGTTGACCACCACAAATAATATTTTATTATTTTTTTAAACTATCCTTCCTACTGTGTTCCTACTATAGGGAGCGTGGAAAAACTCCCACCAATTAGACCACTGGCCACTTACTGCTTAACTAATACTTACTGTTGATATTTAGAAGCTAATTGACACAGGAAGTGTATTAAAAAAAAATCATAATAGAGTAAAATCCCCATAAGAGAGGATAAATACAAAGAATACACCTGTTGATATTAATGGATAAATTACCCGAAACAAAATATAAATACAAGGATTAAAATCGGTACCTACTCCGAATTTTGAAAAAAATTCTCGGCATTAGACACTTACTAAGTGAATTACGCTATAGAGTAAGACTCAAAGAGAATTTATAAGATTTGCCTGATGAATAAAACCGAGTAGAAAACTAGTTCTGTCCACACTATTGTGTATTGTTAAAATCAAGTGCCAGGCAAATAGGGACATACCTGGGACATTCCAACAAAATAAGCTCACACACAAGAGATGGATTCCATCTTAGTTAATATCCATGGTAAGTGATATATGTCGACCTCAGTGATCTTGGGGTAAAGTACTCAGTACTAGATGTAACGCGCTTCGAAGGGGAAGTAAAGCCTTCTGCCCCATGTTAAAGAATTCAGAAATGTATGTGAAAATACCTCTCCGGCAAAATTGGTATGCTCTTTTGATGCAGAATCTTGTCACGACGACCTTATCCTACACAAACATAATATATACATTATTAATCCTTATGGAATGTAACTTTTTATGAACAGGGGCAGAACCTCATTGTTTGTGCAAGGTGCGTAGGACCTAACTTGAAATAAAGATCAATGCAAAAACAAACTTAAGTGGCACAACTTTTTCTAGTTCATGTACCAACAACAGTAGATAGTGGCGCAGCTAACATTATGAAGAAGGGGATATATATATATATATATACACACACACACACACCACACACACGCACACACACACACCGATTTTTGTCCATACAACACAATAGATTTTATTATGGCACATTATATAAGATAAACCTAGTGATAAGTTTCCTTCTTCCATATTAAAACTACTTTAGATTGAAACTAGATAATTTTAAAACTATTTGAACTTGTCTAGTATACAAAAAAGCGGTCTTCATAGTCAAAATTAAAAGTAGCTAACAAAAATTTTTAGGAAGGTAAAAAATAAAAATTCTATTGGAGCTCGAATGACACACAAAGAACGCTCGAAAGTTCCAAAACATAGCTCACATTTTCTCGAAAATTACTTGAACAATCATAGTCATTTTTTCAGAATTTATTATAAAAACCTTTTAAGAAACGAGGAAATTATTAAAATTCCCATATTCCAATTGGTTTGCTTTTAAAAAATTGTTTTCTAATGAAAGAACTATAATGAAGTTCTTATAGCAGACACATTTTCACCCTGTTGAAAAGTTTTTTCCTAATTGAAATAGATGGGTAGTATAAGTGTACGAAATGATGACCATGAACTGAATTTTATTTAGATATAAGACTCATCTGAGTAGCTTAAACACTTTTCTCAGTTTGACGTGTTTAGTTACGAGCTATTTTAGCGCGCCTGGTTTTAGATTGAATGAGGCTTGTCAGAAAGACTGGTCCGTCAATAATATTTAAACTAGTGATATTAATCACTATACAAAGTAGTAAATAGAATTAATTCAAGCCAAACTTTATTTAAANGAAAGACTGGTCCGTCAATAATATTTAAACTAGTGATATTAATCACTATACAAAGTAGTAAATAGAATTAATTCAAGCCAAACTTTATTTAAATTTACAATAGCCTCTAATAATATTATTCATAATATAATAATAGCAATAATAACAGAGACAAATAAGAATATAATATTACAATATAACAACACTTATTAGAACAATAACAAATCACATGTTTTTATTAACAGAATTATATAGTTCTATAATAACCCTACCATAAGCTGCCTACATGTAAATACATACGCAAAACTAATACATAACACGTTATAAACTATTTGAGTGGGCCTACATGCTATCAATATATCAGTTACTATACAAATATGTTGAACTCACTGAAAAACTTATTAATCTTAAATATACAGTAATTTAAAAAAGGACATATTTATTCTCTATTGATATTATTCTAATCTTATTTACAAGAGTTTCTAATAATATCGTTCATAATATAATTATAATAATAATAATAATAACAGTGTATAACCCGAACGGATAGTAAGACGCGGTGCTAAATATTATTATTAAAAATAATAATAATAATAACACAGAAAAATAAGTACACAATATAACAATACTTATTAGAACAAAAACCGACCACATGTTTTTATTAAAAAATAATATAATACTATAATATTCCTTGCATAAGCTGCCTACATATACAAGCAAAACTAATACATAACA
>CABFVX010002444.1:9209-114444 GCA_902151425.1 Timema shepardi
TATATATATATATATATATATATATATATATATATATATTTAAGTGGGTGTAGTATTTTGAATAACTCAACATTCACATATTTTTCTAGGAAAGGTTTGGAAAGATATATAATAAGTATATTTTGAGTATTTTTCATTTATATACTTACTTTTTAAACACTATACATACAATGAAGCTGTCTGTATATACTCCATATTACTACCCATTTGAGCAATCCTTCAATCTACAATCATGAATTAGGGTTAGGGAAGGATGAATTTGTAGGAAATACCCTCATACTCGTGAAGATATAACAGTAAAACATTTAGAAAAACTAATCTCACTAAACTGGATTGAAATTTGAACACTTATCTCTCAATCACTGGAAATCAAGTCTATTGTGAGAGCCTCTTGACCATCAAAGCAATTATATAACTTCCACAAGAAAGCTCATCAAATTTAACATACAAACTTAATGCAGGAAGTTAGAATATCTTACTTACAGACTTGATCCACAGATATTTTTTATCTATGTAGGACACTAACTGGTAACAAAACTATTTTTCGTGCATACTCTATGCATACAATAAAATATAATTTTGTCTGTACATTTTATTTTCTGTTCTTTTGTTTGTTCTTTTTCAGTAAACTCAAAAAGTACTCATCAGTTCGAGATGTGACTTCTACTGTTGTTCTCCTTATTTTAAGAATACGGGGTGGACCATATATCACCCCTCCATCTTATATATTAAATAGTAGCATGTCAATAGGTCCTAAGATAGGGTTATTTATTAAAGTATAATATTAATAATAATAATAATAATATTGAATATTCAAAATAGCAGATCGAGTTATGATAGAAATGTTGACAATGGATAGTTCCTTTTCTAAACTGTAAACTGTTACAGTAGCCCAACTATGTAACTGTCATTTGTTTTAGCTCTTTAAGAACCAAGTATTTAATATTCTGTGTCACTATTATTATGGTTTTACTAGCACTAACAGGCAAGCGCTATAATATTGTGTAAAGAGAAGTTATAACTTATCTTAAAATTAATTTCCTCTTTTAAAACACCTTCAGATTATATCTCTATTTTGACCTTGTGTTTTAGTTAGCCTAGTTTTCTCGGTTTGCAAAAGCATTTTAACCAATAAAGGATTTAAATTTAAACATAATTTAGGTTTTTGTTAATTTTCCCTGTGGTTAAATGAATATAGGCCTACTAAAGAAAGTTACTCAGTAGAGTACTCGTTTGAAGAATGGGTACACCGGTTACTAAGTCATGAAATAAGCTTGAAATGAATGAAAAGCTAGCGTTTAGTCAATAAATGATAATAAAAGCCTTACTCTCTTTTTATAAGTCATATTATCGAATAGGAACAATTTATAAGGCCTACTTTCATGTGAATGCGTTTTAGCGGTAAACTTATTTATGTATATTATGTATTTGTCCAATGTTTATTTAAAAGTATTATTTTGGATAATGTGATGCCTCAAATATTATATACCTACATTAGCCTTAATATATACTATGCATATTATTTATAATAATAGTGATATATTATATAAACATATGTTTATTAAAGTTTATATATTAAACCATAACACTTATAAAAATATGTATATATGTAAATACATAATGTAAGTAACAAATTATAATACAATTATATGAGTTTATAATAAATCATTTATATTATAAACAATTATAAATAATGTAGGCCAATATAATTTATACATTATATATAATATAATAAATATTATATATGATATATAGAATATATTTATCTATAATATTAATCATAACTATCTTATTTGTACTTATTTTTGCTTCAATAAATTACAGTCTTTAAAACAGTATAAATCATGCAATTAAAACTTTTATACACAACCAATTTGTTCATTTTTTCCTAAGACGTTTTATTTTCTCTGAAGTGTAGAATTAACATTTGTAAGATGGCTAGAGGGGTATGAGGGTTAAGGTATGCGTTTGCCAATTTGTAGCTTCTGAAATAATTTTTCCTCTTGCCTTATATTCGACACTTTATTCAAGAGTAAATTTTTAACAGTAAATTTTGAAGGATACATCTCGTTAGAAAAGATTCTTACATAACTGAGGTCGTTAATACATTAGTTTTAAGGATTAAGACTGGGTGAGCATGTGTCTGATGTGTGGCTGTTGTTTTCTACGTTTGTAAAATATACAAATTATGCCTTTGCTTTAATAATTGAGAAACGTAACTCTTTAATGATGGATAAAATTAAATATAAAAGTTATTAAATTTGATTATTGCTGTTTAGTTCCACATTTAATTATAATATTTTTTAAATTGAAAAATGACATCTGGACCAAGTTCTATTCCCACTTAGACACTATCTTAATATGTGTGTGTTTGGTTATTGAAGGTGAGGTAGCAGTTTACTAATAATGTCCCATCAGACGGGGTTTCCCCTGCCAAACTGCCGCAAGTAGCCATTGAAGGGATTGTTAATGCATGGTACCCTTACCTATGTTTCAATTATCTCCACATTACGAGACAATGTTAAACTACGGAGTAGAAATTCTTGATATATATATATTTATATATATATCTATATATATATATTTTCTTGAGCCATTGACGTGATTAAATCATACTTGGAAGCTCTGGATTAATATTATAGTACAACAAGCATACATAGCAATCTCAGAAAATTTCTTTGTAGCCCATCTTGGATTCAACGGGAAAGCTACAGAGGGACTTGGTTGCAGGGGGTTTTGTGTCCCCTCTTCTCTCAGACTCAAGAAAATACATGGCACCCCGTTACCCAAATGTCAATATTATTATTATTATTATTATTATTATTATTATTAGCACCACGTATTACTACCCGTTCGTGTTGTACGCACTTACGATAATGTGTAATGGTAGGGTGATTGTGAGATGAAATGGAGGACCTACAGTTTAACGTGGGATCCGAACCACGGTGGAGGCCTGGCACTCCCCACATTCACAAGATGTCTTGTCAGAGGTGAAGGAAGGGTTTGGTAATCAGATAAATCCGTGCCGGGACCTAGGATTGAACCCTGGACCACCAACACAGAAGTCTGACACCTTACCCCTGGACCGCCAGGTCACCTCAACGTCAATATTTATCACTGTGACAAAGGTACTCCCATTTTTACCAATGAATAAGAATTTGGCTAAGCGAATTTAATATAACCCAGGGAACTAATTGAGTTGGCAGACGCGTTATTAACTGACCTGGGGTGTCGGTTTTTATTAATAAATCAAATAAAAAAAGCATTTCTGTAAACAGTGGACCTCATTACCTACATGTTATTATCGTTACTGCAAACATACTAATAGTTCTGAGAACATTAAGTCCCAATCAATCATGTTATTGTTATTAAAGTCTTACTAAAAGCCACTGCTTCAATGTCAGGTTTGGTCGAGGTTAAATTATAACCTCAGCTTAAGATGTTTATTACCTGTTTCAATGTTAAGTTATCACATAACCTGAGCTTAAACTTCAGGTTTCAATAACTCGAAGAAGGCGTAGAGGTTAGTGAGTAAACCTCAAGTTAATTACCATAGAGAACAACATGGCCACCACCCTGTCAGCTGACTGTTCAAAACATTCCAATGTGTGTTGATGGATTTAGTTAAGCTAAAGTTTAATGGTGCTATTTGATTCAGATTCTGATATTTATGATATGCTAGAGTGTTTTAATAAGCGTAAATATACTACATTTTGAACAAGAGCTAATAATTATTTGGAAGAATTTGTTGAGCTAGATTAAAAAAAAGTTTTAGTCTTACGAAAACTTTTGCCACTGATTTGTTAGAGATTATTGGAGATAGTTTTGAAAGATAACAAATGAAAATCTAGCTATTGGAGTTATAAAATGAATAAATTAAAAATACATAGGCTTATGAAGATCGTTAGTACTAAACCCATTATGAATGCAATATTCTTTGATGATTGAATAGTTTTGCCAATGGAATATAAGAATGCCCAGCCTATATTTTGGCAGCCACTAATATCAATTGAAGAGTGGGCCTTTACAATGCTTTATTTATTTAAACATTGTATATTTATGTGGAAAAACAACATTTACTTGCATTTTTAATTCCTTTTTCAAGCACTTCATAAAGGTCTAGGCATATTTGTATTAAGTCCCTTACCCTACAGTTATTAAAGTTTCACTTAAAACATGAACTTATTCTTTGAGAAAAAACTATTCGTACACAACTGTGGTAGCCAAGTGTTTAAAAACTAAAATCTTAATGGTTATGTAGGATCTTCTTTCAACTAATTGTAACGCCTATGCTCTGTAGTGTAAAATATTTCCCTTTTTTTATGTACTAGTATATGGAGAATCAAATCATACCTTAATCATATTTTAATTGTTTGAAAACCTTTTTGTGTTTGTAACATTTAAACAACTCACCAAAACCATAGAGAAACGTAGATATTAAACTGATGTTTGAGATTTTAATTTGAGTTGTCTAGGTTTGAGTTAATTGTAATTACCGGGTTATTAAAGTATTATAATATGCAATTAGCAATCTTTTTTTATTTTCATAAACTATTCCAAGCTGTCAAAACCCAATATTTCAAGCATTATTAACACGTTTTTCTCGAAATATTAGGATCCCGCTCAGCAATACGGCAATACCCCATGACTTGAGTGAGTTTTGATTTAATCGTTTATCATAACAAATAATTATTTTATTTTTTGTTTTAGCTTAAATCGATTCTTCATATCCTTTTGAGTAGAAGGATGATGTTAAATCATTATTTATTTACTAGTTCATATAAAAAAGTGCCTTATATGTACTGGTTTTGCGCAACCTCTACCCCCTTTTTTAAACACTCTAGTTTATTCTTAAGCAGGATAAAATATATAATTAAACCTATTAAGTAGATTTAAAAATAATATAATAGTTTTCGGAGGGAATATTAGTACATAATTATATTAGTAAAATGTGTCTGAAACATGCAAAAGACTTGCAAATGTATTTAAAATTAAATTATTTAATGATTATTAGCACCTTTCAGCATTCATTTATTCTCATTTCCACTAACAAATATTTTTGTTCAAGTGATTTGAGTAAAAATATACTACCAACCTCTGCATTCAACAAATTAACTCCAAGTCAACTAACCTCCACATAGAAATCCATTAAAACAGTAAACTATGTTAAACTGAAGTTTTAACTCGGGGTTGTATTAAACCTCAGCTTAGTTAACTAATGGTTTAATCTAATATTGAAACATCGGCCCTAATAGCTCTGTGAACATTAAACCCCAATCAATCATGTGATTTTTGTTGCTAAACTCTTAGTAATAATTCTATGAATATTAAAACTCCAATCAACCATGTCATATTCTTAAATTCTTACTAATAGTATTGTGAACATTAAACCCCATTAAATCCATGTTATTATAGTTACTAAAGTATTAATAATAGTTCAGTGAACATTAAACTCCAATCAACCATGTTATTATCGTTACTAAAGTATTAATAATAGTTCAGTGAGCATTAAACTCCAATCAACCATGTTATTATCGTTACTAAATTCTTAATAGTAGTTCTGTGAACATTAAACCCCAATCAACCATAATATTATCATTACTAAAGTCTTACTAATAGTTCTTTGAACATTAAACCGCTATTAACCATGTTATTATCGTTTCTAAAGTCTTACTAATAGTTCTTTGAACATTAAACCCCAATTAACCATGTTATTATTGTTGCTAAAATCTTACTAATAGTTCTGTGAACTATCACACAATGTTATTATCGTTACTAAAGTCTTAATAGTAGTTCTGTGAACATTAAACCCTATTCACTGAATGTTATTATTGTTACTTAACTCTTACTAATAGTTCTTTGAACATTAAACCCCAATCAGCCATGTTATTATTGTTGCTAAAATCTTACTAATAGTTCTGTGAGCAATCACTCCATGCTATTATCGTTACTAAAGTCTTACTAGTAGTTCTGCAAACAGTGGGCCTCGTTCCCTCCATGTTATTATCGTTACTAACACACTTACCAGTAGTTCTGTAAATAGTTGATCTCACTTCCTCTATGCCACTACCGTTATAAGTCTTATTTCAAGAGTTCTGTAAACAGTAGAGCTCATATTTTCAATATTCTTATTGTTACTACAGTCTTGACATTTATATTTGGATTTGGACTACAAGGTGAAATATCTCCTTTTAATTATTCTTTTATTTGGAGTATATATTTTTCCTTGGCGATAAAGTTAGCCAGAAAAAAGTAAATACTATATAACAAGCATGGCTATCATAGTTTAATACGTCAGTCTTCTATTAAATGTTAAACTAAAACAAACATATTCATACGTCGTGTAGTTTAGGCTCAAGGAATTACAGTTCAGTACATGCTAAGTCTCCCTGAAATATACCGATGCATTTGGCAATAATCACGGACTCGACAGACAGATTAATGCCAAATGGGCAAGCCAAACAGGACCTTGTTCCTCTCGATCAATTAAATTTCACCCCCTTCCCACACCCTCATAGTTCCAAACTCTGACTCATAGCGTCAATATGATCCCGAGCACAGTCATCTCTTTTTAGCAGTGCGTTTCAATACTTGTACTATGTACTAATAACGCTAAAGAGCTAAGGATGAGAATATTGAATTTGAAGGAAGTGTACCCATATTTGCGTGGAGGAAGGGTGGAAGAGCACTTAGGGTGAACCACCCTTGGTACACCTGACTGCTATTGGAACTCCAATCTCTCTATCATGGGTAGACTAGTCTAGTGCAAGAGTGCGCCTCAGACCATGCGGACACCGAAACAGGTATCACACAGTCAGATTCTGCACAGGCGTTGTCTCTCACAAGTTTATAGTATGGTGGTTCATAGCCTTTTCTGTATCGCGCATCCCCTGAAGCCAATGATAATTTGCCGTGGACCCTCTAATTTCCCCCACCATACGAGGGAAAATACATACCTACGCACACATTTCTAGTACTATAGGTAACTCATTTTATATTAAGAAAAAAATTATTTGGACAGTATTGTAAAAAAATCACTTGTTTAAGCAAATTATTAATAGTGAAAACATCTTATGTTATTTGAAAATACAAATAAAATATAACCAAGAAATCTAGATTTGTTTCGTAAAGCCCAGGTTGGTTCAATACACTATTGGTGCACCCTATGAGAGGGGGGAGATTCAATAAGCTATTGGTGCACCCTAGGTGAGGGAGAGAATCAATACAGTATTGGTGCACCCTATGAAAAGGGGGAGATTCAATAAGCTATTGGTGCACCCTATGAGAGGGGGGAGATTCAATAAGCTATTGGTGCACCCTAGTTGAGGGAGAGAATCAATACAGTATTGGTGCACCCTATGAAGAGGGGGAGATTCAATAAGCTATTGGTGCACCCTAGGTGAGGGAGAGAATCAATACAGTATTGGTGCACCCTATGAAGAGGGGGAGATTCAATAAACTATTGGTGCACCCTAGGTGAAGGATAGTATCAATACCGTATTGGTGTACTCTAGGTGAAGGAGAGAATCAATAAACTATTGGTGCACCCTATGAGAAGGGGGAGATTCAATAAACTATTGTCGAACCCTATGAGAAGGGAGAGATTCAATAAACTATTGGTGCACCCTATGAGAAGGGGAGATTCAATAAACTTTTGTCGCACCCTAGGTGAGGTAGAGAATCAATACACTATTGGTGCACCCTATGAGAATGAGGAGATTCAATAAGCTATTGGTGCACCCTAGGTGGAGGGGGAGATTCAATAAACCCGTGATGTTGTCCAGGAAGAAAAGGAAGAGATCCTAAACACCAGTGATGAAGTTCAGGTGGAAATGGAGGGATCCCATATACCAATGATATAGTTCAGGAGGAAAAGGGAGAGATTCCATACACCAGTGATATAGTTCAGAAGTAAAAGAAGGAGATCCCATACACCAGTGATATAATTCAGGAAAAAAGGAGGAGATCTTATACGCCTTCTTGTGTACCAAGCCAAGCTTATAAATGTGCGGTGTTGAAAAGCGCTACACAAGCGATAGCCCAATGGAGCCCAGAAGCCAGGAACGAGCACCTGTCTGAAGGATGACGGAAACCACCGCGCCTTGTAATAGAACCATTAATAGCCTACATACTGTCCGGTTTTCATATTAAATACACCCTGATTTTGTTTGGAAGAACAGAAGAGAAAATTCAAACAAATTTCTTTGAGGCCAAAATTGATATTTTACTATATTTTTTGTGTTATTATACATAGTTATTGATAATAATAATAATAATAATAGCCAGAGATAAGATAATTTATTTATAAACATATTCAAATTATTTTAGTAACTTTAGTAACTAACTTAAATTGTTCTTCCTACCAAAATCATACTTTAGATCTACTTTCACTTATTCATACATCAAGTCGTGTTACATGCAGATGTCACTAATTAAAGATACTGTCAACCCCTATAAAGTAACACAAATAATATTGTAAAATGTTATAAATATTGACCACAACATATATTTTGTATTTTCATAAATTGTAATTTCTACTTAAATTGGACTGTACATAATCTAATTACCAGCCATTCTAAAAATAATCTATTGGAAGTTGATTTCACTAAGACTGCACTGAAGGGTTAGAAATATACTTATCTATAGCTGATCCACTAACAGAAAACCCTTATTTCTGAACTATAATTTGTGTAACATAAATCACTCAAAGGCTACCCTACAATTATTCAACCCCCTATGAAAGTCACATCACAAATACACACACACACACCAAAATGTTGTGAACATAATTATTTTTGCATAACCAGGCATTGGTATCACACCTTAGTGTCATTTACTTTCAATATATTATTTGTGATCGTGGAAAAAGTAAAATTGATGGACAGGATGAGGAATGAGGAAGTTTTGATGAGGGTAGACGAGGAATGGAACCCAATAAGGATAGTAACGAAGATAAAAACTTATTGGTTGGGCCACACACTATGTAGGGATTGTTTAATTAAGAGCATCATGGAGGGAAAGATTTAGGGAAAAAGAGAAAAAGAAGGTTTGGAATGCTAACAAAAGTTACAAAAGTATGAAAGAAAATGCTCAGGACCGAAGAAAATGGAAGATGTCCAGTTGATACCTGTCTCAGGACAGATTCGAAGAAGAAGAAGAAAGATGATATTAATTGTAGGTAGAATGTTAATTTAGAGTTTTTATCTGAGATTTTGAATTTGCTGTTATTGGCCTTGATCCACTTGGTTTGTTCAATACAGTGGTCCAAACGTTGTGTGTTTCATCACCATTCTGATGTATGCTGTCACACTATTTTAGGTACATGGCATGGGCGTCTACTTCCAAACCTATCACAAATTTGGCTATGATGCCCGCCAGCGCCATACATGAATCATCTTTCTCGCAGGATTGAGACCTGCCATGCTACTGCTGGACTGCTTTTTTTTTTTAGCACCATGTCCATTAGGGCTATACGCTAATGTATAAATAACGCTAATGTGTTATGGACGCGGAAGGTTGAATTTAGAGGAAGTGCACTCCCATTTGTGTGGAGGAGTAAAATACAGCCTCGGTGCACCAGACAGAGATTTGGATCCCGAGCTTCATGTCATCGGAAGTACAATCTATTTCAAGACCTTAGACCAGTGGTTCCCAACCTTTTCCATATTGTGGACCCCTGTAGCCAATGCTAATTCGCCGCGGCCATACGAGTTGAAATTAAAAACCTACGCATTCATTTCAATTATACATAACCCATTTTATATTGAAAATAAATGGTACGGCGCACCGCACAAACTTTCTCTCTCTTTCTATAAACTCGTAAGATTTCTGAGCGGTATAATGTAAGAAGGCAAGATTGCCGTGAAGATTCACCAAAATTTCAGTTTTAAATCTTATACTTTTATTTTTAGAGAATTAATAACCTCATTTGTATGTTTGGACCGATAAAAAAGTTTAATATTGGGTCCACAAGGGTCAGCACTTCGTATTAAAATTTCGATTTCCGGTTAAAATTTTAAAATTTTATTAGGTGTTGTACATCTTCAAATCATAACATTGATATTTAGTTATTCAATTATACATTTTGACCAATAAAAAATGTAAATATTGACTATTGAGTCTAAATTGAGATATATCATTGCTGTACAAACATTTCACCTAAGAGGTTTAAGTAAAATTAACATACTTTCTTTAGATACTTAATTATATTTAATTTTTCTATGGTATTGGAGAATTATTGCGTTAAAACTTAAGTAGTATATGTGTGCAACTAAAGCTCACAAAATTGTATTAATATATTTGCAAATATCTCAGAAACCGTTGCTTTTATAAAAATATATTTCATATACAAGTTTTTAGCTTCTAATAGTCCTACAATTTTGCAATAAGTTGTTTAGTATCTCAAATAGTTGTGGAGATACGGAAATTAACGCTTCTATAAGGTACCCAAAAAATCATTTTCATGGGAAAATGAATATAGTCAGTTTATTTATAATCTTAATCAACACCTAGAGACGAAGTTTAATCAAAATCGTTGGAGCATATTTTGAGAAATCCTATTTTTTCTCTTTTCGCCCCTTATAAAACTACTCTTAATTTTAAGTTTTAACAGACACACAGACAGACGGCATTGCAAGGACTATTTTTTAGGGTTCGGTGGCTCATAAGACGTCAACATCCATCAACATTTCATGTTAGATTTTTTTTACGGTCGCAATACTTAAACTTTAATGTCCAAAAAGTTAAAACATATATATAATCGCGTATAGATTGAAATGTATTAATTTTATAAAAATATGTTTCGGATAAAATATTTGTATTATAAATGTATATATATATATATTTATAATACAAATATTATATATATATAATATAATATATATATCGCGTATAGATTGAAATTTATTGATTTTATAAAATTATGCTTAGGATAAAATATTTGTATTATATATATATATATATATATGCGCATATATATATATATGTGTATATATATATACATGTAATGCTAAGTAAATTCATATCTCAAATAGTTTCGGATATATTATAAAAAATGTTAATTCAAGTATCAGACCGGAGCCCTTAAAGCCATTTTGCTGAAATATTGAGATTAGCCATTTTGTTTGGAATATTTATTAGTGTTTATAAATGAAATTTAATCAAAATCGTTAGAGCCGATTTTGAGAAAATTGACATTTTCTCTTTCTGCCCTTCAGTAAACTACCCTTAATATTAGGGTTAGATATACAATCCCAAAAACCCCTCGGGGCAACCCTATGAAAACCCTATATATCGAATTTTAGCTCAATTGGTTAAATAGTTTAGGCTCTAGTTAAAGGTACAAACAAACAGACATACAGACGGAAATTCAAAAACAACTTTTTCGGATTCAGGGAGTCATGAAACGTCAAGATTCATAAAAATCTCGAGTTCAATTTTTTTGACGATCTCCATACTTCCTCCTCCTGTAAGATAGAGAGAAAGTAAAAAGAGAAACATCTTTGTCCATCAAAGAGCATATGAATCAAACTCATTTTCAAATACCTGAATTAATAAGTATATATTATATTATCTTATAGCTGAGAAACTATTTCTTCTATAAAAATATATTTTGAATAAAAGATTTTTTATCTTTAATAGTAATACAACTTTAAAATGATAAGTTATTTTGTATTTCAAATTTGAAAAATTTCCTCATGAAAAGTACCCTCAACGTAATTGTCTTAATAATATAAGAGTTTCCATCATGTTAATAATGACAAAAAGTGTCCGGATATAAAATTTAATAAAACTCGTTAGAGCAAATTTCGATAAAATGGAATTTTTCTCTTTTTACTGCTAGGATTAGATACCCTTATTCTATAAAACCCTCTGGGGGACCTTATTAAAACCGCAGATATCAAGTTTTATCCCAATATGTAAAATAGTTTCAACTCCAGCCCGAAGTACAGACAGACAGACGGCATCTAGAAAAACACTTATTTTGTTCCAGGGGGTCATGAAACGTTAACATTTATCAAAATATTGAGTCCGATTTTTTTGACGATAGCAATACTGTCTTTCCAAGGTTTCGAGAGAAAGTAACAAGATGTTGAATCGGACAATAATGAAAAAAAAAAAACCAGAGGTTTAAGCAAATTGCTAATAGCTGATATGTTTAAATTATCTGAAAATACAATAAAGAAAAACATAAAAATCTAAATTTGTTTTGCGAACCTCAGGCTAGTTACTGATGATTCAACCACCGAAGCGAGTATTAAGACGCATTGTAAGATATTTAAAGTTGTGGATGATAAACTACTTGAGTTCCATCTACAAACATAAAATATATAAATGGTCTTACTCATCACACACGCACACACATCCACAAACCACATACATGAGGCAAGCTTCTTGAAAGATAAAAATACAAAACGGCTAGACTATGGATGTGGAGAATACGCTGACGTGGTTTCGCTGTCTCATTCCTTGGGCGCTGCGCTGTCAGTTTACATGAAATAGCACGGCCAACCTCGGGATAGGAAATGGGTCGTGCCAATCATGCGTCAATGAGGACTCGTGTGCATATGGGCTTTATGGGCCCACAGCTGTGGGTAGAGGTACCGGGAAGTATCCAAGCACAGGAATATACATGGAATTATATGAGAGTTAGTGTTTTACACAAAGGTGATGAGAAACGTCAGTAGTACAAATAATTCGATGGCAGCAAAGGTTTATAATGTGTTAATTAGTGAAAATTGTGTGTTTTATTATTATTACGCCACTAGTATCATCAGAGGCCCTCAACAAGATACCTAATGGAAGGGAAAGGGAGCCTAAAGGTGGATTTTGAGGAAATACACCTGTATCCGTCTGGAGATATGAAAGGAACAACTGAAACCAAGAAGGTGTAAGTGTATTGATTCATGGTCAAAAAAATAAGAGTTAAGGTGGATACGTAAAGATCGTTAGAAAGTACCAGTATTTTTGCAGTTTTTATAGAAAAAAGTTTATTAGATAAAATATTGCTTCAATACACATATAGAGTTTAAATTTCTTCACATGGTGAAATAATCAATTGTTGAATATCGAATGAGCATATCGGCACTGGATTAAAAACTTTTTAAATGAAGAGAAAAAGTTGTGTTTAAATTATTCCAGGACACTCTTGAAATATATTCAAGAATTGTTTATTTTAATATGCGAAGAAAATTATACTCCTATGTTTGTACTGAAGTAATATTTTATTCCTTTTTACCAAAAGCTGGAAAAACAACAACACCATCTCATCTCATCCCCCTAGGGGTAAACAACCATACTCTTTCTGACGTACGTTTTTCTTTCCGTCTTGATATCAAAATATACTCATCTCTTTAGTTTCACACATCAAAAGAAATTATTATGACCGTAAAAAAATCTAACTTGAGCTTATGATAGATTTTTACGTTTTATGTGAACAAGAACTCAAAAAAGTGGATTTTACCATTCTGTCTGTCCCCATGTCTGTCTCTATGTAAAGTTGTCTGTTAGTCTGTCGCTGGCCACGGATCTAAAACGGTTTGGTGGATCTTGTTCAAACTTGATATCTAGATTTAATAGGGCTACACTATGCAACCCCCCCCCCCCTCTCTCCCCCGATACTAGCCCTTCAATCAGAGGTAGTTTATTGATGAGTATTTCTTTTTTATTTACAAATTTTTCGAAAATGGCACAAACAATTTTGTTTATAAAATATATCTTGTATTTGTTCGACGTGACAAGCAGCACTATACAATTTGATTTTGGACAAAAATTCGTTGAAGGGTAGTTTATTGATGACAAATTTTTCAAAAACTTGCGATATTTTAGAAATGGATTTAAGGATTTACTATAAAATGAGTATCTTGGAAGTGTTTGAAATTACAAATAACAGTGTGTACTGGTTTTTTAGGTATAAAAACTCATTTATGGGTAGTTAGTTCACTGATGATTGATTTTTTAAAAACCTGGAATGTTTTGAAAATGGTTTTAACAAATTGGTTCTAAATGGGTATCTTGGTGATGTTTGACATAAAAAATAATTAATACTGTTTACTTATTTTTGGAGTAAATCTTTATGGGTAGTTTATTGATGACTAATTTCTCAAAAACTTGAAATATTTGAAAAAAGACAATAATGATTTTGTATACCCAGTAATTGACATTTTTTTATTTGTATTTTGTATAAAAATTCATTTATGGGTGATGTACTGACTACTGACTTTAAAAAAATTTTAATATGTTTAAAATGGCCCTGACAATTTAGTTATGAACGTGTATCTGGGGATTATTTGACTTGACAAATGACCCTTTGTATAGTAACTAGCTCTGGGTAAACATTCTATAAATGATTTTTCTGAGAACTGATTTTTGAAAATTTGGATTAGTTTGAAAATAGCTATAACGATTTTGCATAAGCTGACAAATAATATTAACTTGTCGAATAAATCTGTATACTTGTGTTGGGGTGGAAATTTTGCCATGGGCAGTTTAATTATGAATTTTTTATTTAAATAAAAAAAGTCTTCAGCAATTTTGTTCAAAATTGGTATTGGTAGACTATCTTACATATAAATAATAATGTATTTTATTTATCTAAAATAAATAAATTAAGTATAGTTAAGAAACAACAATTTACAGAAAATTAGATCTTTTTGGAAAATGATCTTGACGATTGAAATCAAAATTAAAATATATAAGCTGTTTTTCATGATAAATAAGAATAATTATTTATTTTTACAAATACCAAATAATTTATGGTGGTTAACAAATAATTAATTTTTGAAAATTTGAATTTTGTTGAATACTTTGAAGAATTTGGTTTAAAATGTATACATAAAGAGTGATTATTGTTATTAACATGATAATATGTGTTTGTTTTATGAGTAAAATTTATTTAAGGTTAATTTACTAAATACCCCTTTTAAACATTTTCTTCAAAAATATAATTCACCTTGAGTAAGTTTGTACTTTTGTGTCTCACCATTTATTTAGACTTAAAAACAACCAAAATTATATAAGCCATTATTATTTCCACCGAATTAAAAGTCCTAATAGCCGCGTTTAATTTTTGTTTGAATTTTGATTATCTCAAAAGTATGTGTTGTTATTGATTTTTCCAATCCAGCATAGACATATTTTTAATAAAGGATATTTTTTTTTACATTTAGTTAATTAAAAGAGCAAAATTATTTATCTTGCCAGGTAAAATAGCACTCATTTCATAGCCGTAGCCTATATATTTTGTTATAAAAGTATTATAATGGTCAAATTTTGTTCAACCAACTTGTTTTTATCAAATTTAATATTTATTGCAGAAAAACAAAATAATTTTCTCGAAGTTCATCACAAGAGGAAATCTTTCGATTGATTAATGTTACCAATGTTAGTATTATCTATATTAATAAAACTATCCAGAGCCTAATATTCATATAATATTTGATTAAAGTTGCAAATAATTTTTTCAAATCCTATGCTTTAGTTACCTACTTATTAGTGTGAGTTTTATTATAAATGATAGTTTATGTGATATTTTCACTCACATGTTAAATAAAAGATAACTAAACAAAAAACCTTCCTCCCCTCAGGCGTTATTTTTAGAACGTAGTCTTTTCCCCAGGATCAGGACATGGTAACCATATGTCCCACGGATAGTGTATTTACTTAGTTGGGTAGTAAATCTAGAACCAGTAGTTGCCTAGTGTTGCTGTTTTCAAATAAAATGTTTTAAAATAAACCCTTTAGACAAGATATAGGGTTCCAGCGTAATCTAATACCTAATTTCCAAATTAATCGGCTTTGAGATGTGCTCTTTAGACGAGTACGTGAGAGCTTAAGAGCCCACATAATGAACGATTACCGTTACATCCTACGCGATCACGCTTAATCCATAAATATTATTTAAGTGTAGTTTTATTCATCCTGCATTTGGCATAGCGATTGGGATCAGAGAAATATTTGTTAAATTTTAAAATATTGTATTTTTAAATTTGTTATCCATTTCTTTTTAATATAGTAAAATGGGTTCACTGGTCTCAATATCACTGCGTTATTGAGTAGAATCCAAAAAAGAGCACCACGATACAAAGTCTGGCGCTTGCTGTATTACCTGACTAAGCTACGCGTCATACGAGGAGTGATACAAACTAAGGGAGAAATTGCCGCGCAGGTGATACGCTCTAAGGAAATATTTAATTCTAAGATATGTTATTTCAAAATATGGTTAACGCAAAAATAAAGACGAAAAAATCCCATAGGGCCTTTTTCCTTAACAAACATATAGTTAGAGTTGTATTAATAGGAATAAATATGTTAGAATGTAATATCAGCTCAGTTTCAAAGACTTTTCAATGATATGTGTGTAACTCTGAGATAAAGCTTAATGAAAAATGGCTCTATATTTAGCCTTCCCCTGACAAATAGTCATTTTTTATAGGCTCATGACGGCAAATTTTAAGATATCGCAGAATTAGCAGCGAGCTTTCCCCCTTACCTTGAGATAATAAGTTTCGTAGCTTTATTTTCCCGCTTTCTTCTTCTTATTATTATTATTATTACTATTATCATTACTATCACCACGTCTTACTAACCGTTCGAGTTATACGCACTTACGCTAATGTGTAATGGTAGGGTGATTGTGAGATGAAATGGAGGACCTACAAGTTTAACGTGGAATTCGAACCACAGTGGAGGCCTGGCATTTCCCACATTCACAAGTTGTGATTAATACACGTCTTATCAGAGGTGAAGAAAGGGTTTGGCTATCAGATAAATCTTTGCCAGGACCAAGGATTGAACCCCGGACTCCAACTCAGAAGTCTGACATGTTACCCCTAAATCACCTGGTCACCCTCTTTCTTAATGAAATGTCAAATTGTTGGTGTAGGAAAAGGACAAAAGGGAGTATAAGCTTGGACATGATAGATAAATAGTTCCAGAAAACGGCACCGACAATTGTTTTTCAAGCCGTGTGGCCTGACAGCGATTTTGTCGTAATTATGACTTAACTATTTTTCCTTCCGCAAGGGGAAGTTTTCTGAAGAGCAAGCATATATTATTTCAAGTGTAGGAGAAGGGAGTTATAATTAAATTTGTTATTTTATAACTAAAAAACATGATTTTCGGAAACAAAGATATCTAGCCTTATAACATGCCAATAATTTTATTTCTCGCATAAATTAGAGTCTGTTATTATTATTTCTCCTAGTTTTTTCAAAATGTTTTGTAAAATTTGATATATTATAATGGCTAAGTTTGAATCATCGGCTAAATGTAAATTTAAAAAAAATATCGCACACTTTTCTTTTACACAAACGAAAAGAAAAAAAAAAACTTCGAGTAAATTAGAGTTTAAGCTATCAATATCTTGGTTCAAAGAATCAATTATTTTTTCAAAGAGGAATAATAAACTTCTCCATTCGCTGTTCTCATCTCCATACCTAACTTTCATGGAAATGCACCAGCATTCTTCTGTAACGAAGCAAGATCATATGTCAATTTTTAAGTTATTATTTTATACTTTTGGCAGTCAAATATTTCACCACAAATCATTTGTTTTTAATTTTCATTATTTTAAACGTTTATTACATTATTGAAACACTATCTTTCAGGATCTACTATAATATCCATGAAACAAAAGATTATACATTTTATTAATACATTTTGTTTTTTCAATAAATTAAGAAAATGCATATTATACAGTTATCCATAGGGTAATATTATTAGAATAGTTTGATAACACATTTATTTATAATGTATTATATAATATAGCTAGAGATCTCAAAGAACTGGGTATGCAGGAGGGTAGGGGGGTTGGAAAGAAAAGGCTGGAGTCATGTGATCGCCGTTAATCAATCAATCAATCAATCTAGTATAACTAAGGGAATAATAATTATTTTCAAAATGGATGACATTAGTGACTTTCAACCAATCTTTTGAATAAAGCACTTTCTACCACCTCTCCTATTAATAGTTGCCCTATATCTCAGGCTCTATGAGGCAATTTTATAATATTATTTTTGTGATACACTGTAAAATAGCTCTAGTAATTAGGATTGACAGTTTTTCAAAGCTAATTGAAGGACATTTGACAAAGGTACAGCCAGAACATGTATTGTATTACACATAATATTTTACTTGTAAAATTTAACTCTCTTTATTGAATGTTCATATTATTATTTTCTTAAAAATGAGTGATCTAGCATGTCTTTTGAATTATTATTATTATTATTATTATTATTATTATCTTGCAAAAGCTCCTTCATTCGAAATGGTTTGAGAGCCCCTTGTATACAGAGTGCTTAAATGCTGTGCAAACATTCGGCGATCTTGCGTTTGTTAAGAGATAGATTGCACCAGGTCTTAAAACTCACCCTGGCTGTCCGCATTTAATTACACTGACCCAGTAGGAATGAATAAGGAAAATGAATTCACATTTTCCTAGAGGGAGAGTGGGGAAAACTCTTTAGTAAAACAAAAAACCTGTACACCCTGTGACACTCCACGTGACCTATAAACCAGAGTAAATGAGCTTGACATTTAACCCACGTTTATACTGTTGCGGGTAAGTGGTATGTTATTTCAAAATATAATTCACGTCAAGATGGAGTAGAAAGTTATCGGAATATTTTACTAAGATTATTACTTTGCCTTTAGTTTTTTAATATTATGATATTCTTAAAAACATATGAAATAAGCTCATACTTAAGGATATTTCACGCGAAATTTAGTAGCTCCCAGATAAAATTAATATGCGAGAAACGTAGAGGTAGCCTTCCTCAAACAAACAAAAATAGAATTAATTGGTGCGCAATAGAACATTTTAAGATAAAAAAAAGTTGTTTTAAAATTGTGAAAGCTTTAAAACAGCCATTCCCGGTGATAATAAGTACCGCAGTGTGAAGATATATTTCCTTTCAAGAAGGTGGTGCCTTCAAACACCCTTGGCTGAAATAGAAACTCAAGATTCGCGAGTTAAAATGTTTGAAGTGTCTGACGCCTGATGAGCTAACGTATGATTCAACACCATGAGATGTGCCTTAATACGTGTTTTTACATACTTAATTGTATTGTGTAAGTGATACATTGGGACAGTTTAGCGGATTCCACTTTCACACGTGCTTCAAGACACAATAGTGGCAGATAGGAGATAGAGGGGGGAGTCGGAATAAAATTAGTGATGTGTATTTTCTTTGTGTACAAGCAACTTAAGTGTCTTATCACCCTCTTAACGTTTTAAAACATTAAGGAAGGATGAGACTGTTCATTAAAAGATGAGTTTGTATAAAAGGCTACGTGGGATTTGTTAAAAGCTCAGTTCTCTGAAGTGTTCAGAAAATAAATTCAGCTATTGGTGTTCCCTGATGTTTGTCAAGGTAAGTTAAAGACAAATATTAGGTAAAGGTTAAAATTAATTCACATTTTCTCTCAAGCTGATAATTATTATAATCCACTGTTGACAATAAAAATAACAGATAATTTTAACATAATTTAATCGGAATTATTTAGTTAATTATATATATTTTGACGCGTTTAAGTTATTAACATTACAAGCACACACTCACATAATGTATTTGTAAAAACACTACCTTGACACGAGAATCAAAATTAGTACCATTGACTCTGTATACTAACTCTACTACTGAGCTCACCTGACTCATCTCATCATTTATATATATATATATATATAGTTACAATTTCCGTATTTCGGTATATATGAGGTTGTATAATAATATATTAGCTCACCATCTTAGATTTACTTTTTCATCGTTGATTGTCTGTTACGTCTCAAATCTATTTTGGAATTTAAACAATTTTTAATTTTAATAGACATATTATTTATTAATTTTATTTTATCGTGACCCTCGTGAGAAAGGAAAAATTCTCAAAACAATAATTGAGTTTGATATTTTTACGGATGCTTACGTGTCATAAGTCTCCGAATCCCAAAAATTGGTTTTCGCAATTCAGACTGTCTGCCTGTGTGCTTGTAAATCAGCATATGGTCGAAACCATATATATATATATATATATATATATATATAAAGTTGAAAGCCTCAACTCCCTTACTCATCTCCGTAACTCCTGAAACCCTGGACCTTGAATATTGAGATTAAGCAGGAAGGTCCTTTCAGGTCGTAGGCATCCTTTAAGAAGAGGAATTGCATCATTCAAATCTGAAAGGGGTAAAATGAGGGCTATAATATTGTTATTATCAAAAAAAACTTGATATATGAGATGAAAATCTTAAAATTTAGCAGGAAGGTCAAGAGATTACTTTTTATAACCATAAAAATTTAAAAATTGGAAGTTTCAAAATGTGGCTCCAAGAAATGAGGGATGGGCTATAAATCAAAACCACTTTTTATTTGAGGTATAAAGGTAGAGGGATGACTCAAGATACAATAACTTAATAAATATTGAAATATTAAATTTATAAGAGATAGTTGGATATAAATATGGTTCCAAACTTCCAAAATTAATTAATAGAAATAATTAATTATCGGTGTTGTAAAAAGTTTAAATTTCACAGGTAGTCAAAAGAATCACTTCAAATGATAATAAAAGGTATGAACATTTAAATATCTTAAATGCAGGAAAATAGTGGAGGGTTGTATAAATAATAAAAGCTTTTATGTATGGTGAAAAAAATATTAAATGATCAGTTAAAAATAACCAGGTGAGAAACTCAAAAAATTTATATTTCTACATGGTAGTTATAAAAATAGGGAGGGGTCAAAGGGTTTAAAATTTCTAGAATTAATAGAAACAAGTATTTTCTATTTTGGTAGAAAATTAAAATTAAGAGGGAGAGTAAAGGGACCACTTCAAATAACCAAAAGAATATGAACATTTTAAATATCAAATGGGGACTCGGAAAATAGGGGAGATTAGGTGAGGTGTAAAATAATAAAAACACATTAAAGTGTTGTAGAAAATTTAAAATTGGCAGACAGTCACCTAATAGATATTAAAATTTGAAATTTCTAAGTGGGATTTAAAGAAATGTTCAGGTGGTGGTTTGTAGTATTCCCATAACTACCTATCTGTGTGGTAGAGCACAGTAATTCGTTAAGCAGGTATAAAGATTATTCCAAATAAACATCAACATCTGAAAATTCTAATTTTTAAAATTGAGCCCCAGGAAATGAGGTAGGGAGTCTATAGCTAGTTAAGAAGTTTGAGACGAAACAAATTTAAAATTCAGATAGAAAAAATCCAGATAAGCAAATAAATAATAAAATTTAAATTGTCTCAATGTTATATAAAAAATGGGGTTGTTAAAAATGTCAAGCCTAACATAAATAACTAATTCCTAGGGTCATAGACAACTTAAATTCACCACCCAAAATAAATATAAAATTATAATAATTTGATTATGACTCAAGACAATAGGAAGAAAGGGGGTTGTATATTTTTTAAATGTTGTAGAAAATTTAAATTTAGCAGGAGGTTAAATGTGCAACTTTGATAAACAAATGTCTTAAAATTCCACATTTATAGAAGGGAGTTAAATAAGTGGTAGGGGAGAGTATTTAAACATATAAAACTAATAAGAAAAACTACTTATCAGTGGTATAAAATCAAAATTTGGCAAGTGGGTATGTGGGTCACTCCAAATAATAATAATAATGTTAGAAATTTTGAATTTTTAATGGGACTAATGGAAGTAGGAAGGGAGGGGTGGCTGTGGGGAGGGGTGGTTGTGGGGAGGGGTGTTTGTGGGGAGGGGTGGCTGTGGGTAACCGTGGCTGTGGGGAGTGGTAGTGAATAAAATAAAAATAAATACTATGCATGTTAGAACATTTAATTATGTCAAGAATGCAGAAGCATTAATTCAAAAACAAAATAAATTTTAAATAATTGATATTTCTTTAAGGGGGCTGGTGAAATGTGAGGTTTGAAGATTCCAAAACAAAAAAAACAAACTACTTCTCACTGGTGTAGAAAAGTTTCATGTTTAGATGAGATACAAGTGCCATCTCAAACAACCATAAATTACCCAAATATTCTTAAATTTCTAAATTAATGATTGGAAAATGTGCATTGCGGGTTCCCCTCAAAATTTCTAGAACTCATATAACAACTTTTTTTGGGGGTTAATTATTGAAATTTTAATATATAAGTAAACAGACCTTCCTGTATATCAACATGATGTCTGAACCTATGTAATTTCAAAATCAAAGCCCGGGACATTGACGAGCTTAAAATGTATATAACTAATATAGAAAAAACCATTTGATACGTGGCTACAAGTTGAAACTTGGGGCATAGAAAAACCCCTAAAAGATAACCATATCAATCTTAAAATATCAAAATGGGAATGTGAGATCTGAATAATGAGGGAGTAACATGAAATACCACCAAAATTATTAAAAAATATAATTTTCATCATCTAAAAAGTAATAATTTGACAAATTGGTAAAAGGATCAACTCACATAACAATAAAAGCGGGAAAGTTTGTAACTATGGAATCAAGTGCTGGGAAATGGAGGATACCTCAATATTTTCTAAAATTATATATAAAAACTCTATAAATATAGTGAAAAAAATAATTTGTAAAGGTGGAAGACAAAAGTCAAAGGTAAAGAAATATACCACCTCAAATAACTATAGAAGTCTCAAAATATTAAATTAGGACTCCAGGCGATAAGGTTAGGTGCTGTTATTCAAATATTTATTTGGGGTAGAAAATATGAATTTGGCAGGAAAGTATATGTGTATGTCCTACAACTAAATTAGTCTTAAAATTTCACATTAAAAGTGGGCGTTAGATAAATGGGTAAAAGGGATGTGATTAAATATTCCAAAACTAATAAACAAACTAATTCTCTGCGTGGTAAAAGGCCTAAATTTGGTAAGCAGGAATAAGGGACTTTTCAGATAATGATAAAATTCTGAGACTTTTAAATTTATAAATGGGACTCAAGAAAAGAAAGAAAGATTCAGGAAGACGAATAAGTTAAAAAAATAAAAAATGTTTCAGTATAAAGCTACAATAATTTTTAAATAGTTGATATTTATAGAAGGTGGTTGGTGAAATCTAGGGTTTAAAATTTTCAAAAATAAAGAACTAACTACTTCTAGCAGTGATAAAAGATTGACATTTGTCTGGTATGTATAGGTACGACTTAAAACAGCGATAAATGTTCAAACAATGGGCAATTCCTAAGTGAAGGAGTGGAAATTGAATAGGGGCGAGTCCACCCAAAATGTATAAGGCTAATATAAAATATATTTTTAAGAAGGGGGCACGGTAGCAAATTGAAATTTGACAACTAGGTAAATAAGCCTTTCTAGATAGTTGAATGACATCTGAGTATATGGAATATCAAAATGAAGCCCAGGAAATGGAAGAGCTTAAAATGTAAGTTACTTGTATAAAACACTATTATAGCTGCAACTGCAAGTTGAAATTTAGCACAGAAACCCTATAAAACATCATATAAGGCTTAAAATTTGAAAATGAAAATGTGGCATCTGAAAAAGTGGATGACATAGTTAGACACCTTTATAAAACGATTAGAAAATCTACTTTATGGTATATAAAAATAAAAAAGTTCAAATTAACAAAAATACCACCCCACATCACAATAGAAATTTGCAAGTTATTAATATAAGAAATAGGTTCTGGGAAATGAAGGGGACCCAAACTTATAGATAAAATCCATCTCTACACGGTCTAAGACTTTAACTTTGTAAAAGCAGCTCAAAAATGTAAAAATATTAATAAATAATAAAACTAAAGAATAAATGTATGGGGTTTCATTATTTTTGCTAATACGTAGCCAAACATTAAATTATAAATTAACGTTTAACTAGGAGTGACGTAACAGTAATATTAACAAATTCTGTTGATATAGCTGGTGGACTGTGATTCTTTTTAGTAACCAATATGCTCATTAATTAATATATTTTTATAAGAGAGTACATCATTTTATTTATGTTATTTTGTGAAATTGTATGCTCTCTTACCAAGATATTCCTGTAGCAATGTATATTACTTCTTTTAGCTTACATATCTATCGTAATTAGGTAAAGATAGCAATGTCAATGGTTTGCGTTCGTACGATCCATCAGTTTGTGTAATAAGTAGTAACAAATTTTATAATTTAATTTAGTGATTGCCATTGTTTATGGTTGCTATAGTTAGTTCAGTATTGTATATGAAGGTACTAAGAGAATGATAGCCAGATGTTGAATATCTTAATGTGAGATATTTTTACGTGGGTTACCCGTGTGAGGAACAACGGGTCAAACTGCTAGTATATATATATAAGGCTAGTTCTTATATAAAGGTAAAATATTTGTTTGCTGAATTTTCAATGGGGCACCCTGCCATTTTAGTCTACCCCATAAGACAGAATTACTATATTTTTTGTTATTTTTTACTTGAATTCTGGAGATTGCTACCACGATCGAAAGTTTTAGAATTTTAGGAAAATCTAAATTAAAATAAACAACATAATTTATTACCTAAATACATGTATTTAACATTTAATTACCATTTCAGAGATTTACAATTTGTTATACAGCATGAACATCCACGAAGCATATTATTAATGCTATTTCTCAAATTAATACTTTTATTTTAGACGGTAAATTTGATTTTTTTACTCTACGAATATCTATTTCTGAATGTTTTACTAACAACAAGTACTGATTTGGTTCATCATTTCTTCCATCAAAGCCACTCCGCGTTCTGCTACATCCTTTAAAACTCTTATTGAAAAAGCTATTTCTTTACATTTATTGTATGAGTCGTATTCTTTCCATTCTGTGATGTCCTTTTGTAAAATTTCTAATAGTACATCCAGTATTTAAAAAAATCTCAGGGTATTGATTGATATAAAATCATCCAGGTTATTTTTTTAAATCACATCTTAATCAATTCGTGAACGTTTCAAGGGGTCATCATGATTTTCTACATTCTTTACACCTTCCACCATTTTTGTTTGGTTTCTTGAGGAACGTGCTAGTCAAAAATTCAAATGAAAAGAGATCTTCTGACAGATACCATAGATGTCCAAGAAACTTCTTCATCGCAAATTTTTAAATCTCTTTGTTGACCTCTTCATACATGTTCAAGTTTTGTAAAAGCTGCAAGTCATTTCTTGGGGCGAAACATGTGGATTGTGCTCCAAACCAGTTTTTTTATATAAACCCTCACTAAAAATGAGCTAATATGAAGAATTCTAGCTTCTTATTTTTTGGTCAGTTTAAACTGATCTCTGAATATAAGAATTTAAAAATTCCGACAAAACATAGCTCAAGATTTAAAAACGGATTCACAGCTGAGGCTCCCTTGATTGTTCACTTGGATGGAAAAAATAAGTATATATTGGAGGCAGTGAAACTGTTGATGGATTGCCAATTATTGTTTCAGGAAAAGGTGTTGACCACTTACTTGTGGTACCTAAACTTCCGTCAGGAACAGGAGAAGCCATAGCTTCTTCTGTTAATTAAACTTTAGAATCCCGCTGAATTATTGATAAAGTAAAATGTTTGAGTTTCGATACAACCTCAGTAAACACAGGGTTACGAAGTGGAGCATGTATAGAACAGTGTCCAAAAAGGAAAAAACTTTAGATCTATAAGGGGATTACATCGCGCTCGATGGATGACAGTGGCAACTTACTCTCTCTCTCCTTATATATACATATATATATATATATAAGGAGAGAGAGAGAGTATGTTGCCACTGTCATCCATTACTCTCTCTCTCTCTCTCCTTATATATACATATATATATATGTATATATAAGGAGAGAGAGAGTAAGTTGCCACTGTCATCCATCGAGCGCGATGTAATCCCCTTATAGATCTAAAGTTTTTTCCTTTTTGGACACTGTTCTATACATGCTCCACTTCGTAACCCTGTGTTTACTGAGGTTGTATCGAAACTCAAACATTTTACTTTATCAATAATTCAGCGGGATTCTAAAGTTTAATTAACAGAAGAAGCTATGGCTTCTCCTGTTCCTGACGGAAGTTTAGGTACCACAAGTAAGTGGTCAACACCTTTTCCTGAAACAATAATTGGCAATCCATCAACAGTTTCACTGCCTCCAATATATACTTATTTTTTCCATCCAAGTGAACAATCAAGGGAGCCTCAGCTGTGAATCCGTTTTTAAATCTTGAGCTATGTTTTGTCGGAATTTTTTAATTCTTAGGCGCTGAATAGAGCATTTGTTCATCTTATGCTTGGACGGGTACATCTTACGCTCTTTAATGTTGTTAAAATAACATACGCTTTCCTATCACTTAACTTTGTTGCATCAAGGCTTGAAGATATGGTACTGTCTATAATATTTCTTCTACCTCACTTATTTGGAGGTGGAAAATAATAAGAATGAGGTTTTTCATCTATATAGCTACTATCACTTTCAGATCTGCTACTGTCCTCTTCACTTCAACCTAAGGGAACTGATATTTGTTTTAATAGTAATCCTTTATTTCCTCTTCACTTTTTTTCATCTTTACAAAACGAGCTTGTTATTATAGACACTTTGCTTATTTCTTCACAAATTATTTATCAACATTTCCCATTTCACCAGGACGTCCTTTTTGTCTTTGAGAAAGTAAAAAATCTGTATCTTCTATGATTTTAATCATATTGAGGGCATTAACGTGAGCTATATCACAAATGTCTTCTACGGCCACCTTGCAGTCTTCTTATTTCAGTCTCAAGCCTTCTGAGCGCTTACCTTTAGTTTCTTTGTTATTTTTAAGTCCTTCCTATTCCTTAAATTGCCCTTCAAGTTTGTCCACCCCATGTTTTTTTGTCTAGTAGGAATCTTAGCCTTATCCCAAACAAAAAGCACAGCACCAGCACTGTAGTGAGCAGAGTTTAGGATATTTATATTTAGTTCATTTTAATAATAAAAAAGATGCTCAGAACTTGTCTTTTTGATGGCAAATTTGTTTGGCACAATGATGAGGACATTTGACCAACTAGCCAAATTTATGTTGTTTTCTTGCTAAACTATTACAAATTTAATGTTATGAATAAGATATAAGGCTTGCTTATTATATGCAATTAATTGAAAACCGTTCCACACCTATTCTAAAACATGAACAATGCACTGAAGTAGTAAAACTTACGGTTATTTTAACACTTAATCCAATTTTGATGCACAAAAGTAAAGTAAAGTATTTTACAACAGTTTATAGAATATAATTTTCACTTAAATGTTATATATCACTATCTAAAAAAGTATATTTACAATCAATTAAGAAATATACATAACTTAATAAAAGCATTCAATTGCACACGTGCCCGCAACTCAGTACAGTAGCCGAGTGAGTCAAGCGATGCCAAACGAGCACTTAGGACATGAAAGTAGGCAGTGGTTAGGCCTTGTTCAATTAGTGTTGAAGTAAGGGAGAGATGAAAAATGGGGGTATCGCTTCTTCTATCCTCAATAATTGTTGATGATTTTTATTCCAATATTTACCAGTATGACGTGAAGTAAAATCTTTTTTACACTTTTTTTAATTTTAAAGTTTGGTAGTGACCCCTATAATATATGAAATACATTTTAAAATGTCTCTGGAGACTTATTTTATGCTGGAAAATCAAAATAGTAGGGTACCCCATTCCAATTTAAAATGTTGGTTTTTAAGGACTATCCTAATATATAAATACACTAGCAGTATACATATCACATTAAGACATTCAATATCGGGCTATCATCTTTTTAGTTCCTTCATGCACAGCACTGATCTAACTCTCTCTCTCTCTATATATATATATATATATAGTATATAAAAATATATAATTTGTGTATATTTAATAATAATATTTAGCACCGCGTCTTACTACCCGTTCGGGTAATACGCTTTAAGTATTAATTACTCTAATGGATTAGGAATTGGGAAGGTTGAATTAGAGGAAGTGAACCCGCATTTGCGTGGAGGGAGAGTGGAAAAACATTTAGGAAAAACCACTCCCAGTTCACCCGACCGAGATTCGAACCTCGATCTCCCCGTCCTCAGCAGTCGAGCTCAACACGACAAGCTCGTTAGCCAACTACGCCACCGAGGCAAGTTTGTGTATAAATATTATATATTATGTATAAAATAGAAAGTAATAGTGTGTATGTATGTTGTGTCCATACAAACATTAATCACTAATAGATGGGCTAGAAAACTGAAATTAGGAATGAAGGTAGAAAGATTGCCTCATATAATAATAACAATCTAAGAAATGGGTAATTTAAAATTAGGGTACCGGGATGTTATAGGTATTTGATGTCTAAATCTAGAAAAAGGCTATTAAATAATGCAATTTGGCAGGCAGATAAGAGGTACTACTAAAAATAATCAAACATAGCTTTAAATTTGATATTTCAATTGTACAGTGAGTGAAATGAGGCAGGACATTTCAAAACTTTCAAAAATGTTAGAAAAACTTATATTGGGGGGTGGGGGAGGGGGTGCATACAACTAAAGTTCAGCAGGAAACTTGGCAGGATGGTAGAAGAATTATCTAATATTACCAGAAAAATCTTTAAATTGGAAATTTAAAATTTGTAATCTGGTAATGTTTAGGTATTGTTGTGTCTTAGTATAGAAAAAACTTATTAAGGAAGGTATATAATTGAAATTTTAAATACAAAGAGAGATATACATCCAAATAATCAAACAGGTTTTAAAAGTTGAGATTTAAAAGTTGCAGTCGTTAGAATGGAGGGGGTATTAAAAACTTTCAAAACTAATTGAAAAATAAACAAAAAACAAAGGTGGTGTAAATCTTAAGCCTAGCGGGAGACGTTTCAGGATATTAGAGGGGTGAACTTGAATAACAAAAAAATGATACAATATTAAATATCTCGCAATGGGGCACTGGGTGTTCTATATCCTTATAGAAAATAAAAATTTTCCTTTCAAAATAGGAATATATAATACATAGACAGTAAGAAGGGCTGGGAAATGGGAAATTTAAAAATGTATATCTAAATGTGTGGTGTAAACATTACTAGCTTAAGTAAAGTCCATTGGAAATAACCACGTGAAATAGTGTCTGGAACTTACACAATGCTCTATTCAGATGGAAAGATTTAAAAATAGCACGTGGCAATTATGATGAGAAATATAGTGGTGAAAATTGTTAATAAAGTGGTCTGTCATAGTGATGGATTAATGTTTGTGGAATTAAATTATGAGTCAGTGGATATTTTGATAGTACAAGTGTACATGCTAACTCATGGTTGATTGGAGCAGTGTTAACGAGAGAAGAAGTGCATAGGGTCACATCGACTGGGTAAGAGAAAAAAATAAATTGCATATGCTCATCAAATTCTCCCAGAGGAATAATCTGGTTGTGACAAACGCCCAGTTCAAGAAACGGAAGACAACGTTAGAAACATAAAAGATCCCAGGAGGTATTAGCGAGAACTGACTAGACTACATCCTTGTCAAACAGTGATCCAGGAATGGAGTAAAGGATGTGAAGACAATGCCAGGTATCGACATTGATTCAGACCGCAACCTGCTGGTGACATACATTGAAACAAGACCTAAGAGGATCAGGAACATGAGCAAGAGAAAATCAAGGAGTGTATTAGAAATATTAAGAAGCAAGAGCGACATTGTAACAAATTCAATAGAACAAAATATAGGTGAGATGACAATAGGTAATATAAGTGTGGAAGGGAAGTGAAATAGTTTTGAGAATATTATTTTCGAGATGCTTTATGACCATTTTGTAAAAGTGAAGAGGACTGCACGAAGGTCATTGGTATCAACATAAATGCTTTACAAAATAAAATAAAGACGGAAATGGAAAAACATCAACAAAGTAGAATATACGAGGCTAAACAACGCGTTAAGGAGATAAAAATAAAATGTGAAGGAAGACAATATATAGAAGACTTGCATTGAAATTATCTAACTACAAATAAGAGAAAGTCATTGCCCCATGTACCAGATAGCTGATTAACTTAAAGGGAATAACAAATACGTGGTGTGAACAATAGGTCAGAAAGTGACAAATTATCAAGAGGTTCCTACAATTTGGGAAATGTCTGTAGACAAACTTAATGACAAGAAAAATTGACCAAATAACTTAAAGATTGGAGCGGTTCAAGAGGTAGAAGAAAAAGAAAAAGGATCTTGCTTTTTAAAGAGTGAAGTGGAGAGAGCTATAAACGACACGCGAATAAGTAAAGTGGCTGGAGATAACAACCATGGCCGTAGTAAGGGGGGAGGGGGGTTCCAAACCCCGAAATTTTATTTTATAAATGGCTTTATTTATGGTTCAAACGACATCAAAATTAATTAATTAAAACAAATTTGAGGGCTGTGACACCATAAAAATTACTTTAGAGAGCTTCTAAAATTGCTTAATATTTAGAATTTTCTTCTATCCTTCAGCAGTTATGGTGTTATTTTGCCATAAAATCACTTTAAATAGCTTCTAGGGTTGTTTAATAGCTATACCATTTTATATCCTTCCGCAGTTATTATGTTATTTAGATATAAAAATCACTTTAAATATCTTCTAGGGTTGTTTAATAGCTATACCTTTTTATATCCTTCCACAGTTATTATGTTATTTTGCCATAAAAATCACTTTAAATAGCTTCTAGGGGTGTTTAATAGCTATATATTTTTATATCCTTCAGCAGTTGTGGTGTTATACTGCCATAAAACTACTTCATATAGCTTCTATAGGTGTTTAATGTTTATAATTTTTTCTAGCAATCGGTAGTCATGGTGTTATTTTTCCATAAAAAAAAGATAGATTCTAGAGGTGTTAAATATGTATAATTGGTCCTAGCTTTCTGAAATCAGGGGCTATGTTGCCATAAAAAGCTTCAGATATCTTCTAGAACTGTTTATCATTTATAATTTTTTCTAGCTACCATCAGTTCGGGGAATGTACCCATAAAGGTTTAAAACTGCAAAAATTGCAAAGTTTATGAAGGTAAACGGTGTGATTAGGTTAAAAAAATTAATTACCTTAAATACGATCCTTTAAAAAATAACTATTTAGTAATGCCATGACATTGTTTTTTTCATTTTTATTACCAGCTACAGGCAAGAAAGTATTTTAAAAGTGGTGCATTGAGAAGTTATAACTTAATCTTTGAAACAAACGCCTGCTCTAAAACAAATTTAGATTATATTTTTATTTTGACATTGTGTATTAATCAACATACTTTCGAGTTTTTTATCACAATTTAAACCGAAAGAGGATTGATATCTGAACAAAATTTAAGTTTTTTAACCATTCTTTGATGCTAATTTTTGTACTAAAAACTAAGAAGCTACTTTATAACTCCTCGTGTGGAAAATGTTTATACCAACTAGTATATCGATAAAATAAACTTAAAAAGGAAAGAAAACAGGCTTAGGAAATCTGAGACAAAGTTAAGATGTGTGTAAATAAATTAAAACTTCAAACTGATATATAAAACACAAAAAAACAAAAAAATTTCATTCACGTTTCAAATAAATCTCATTTTGCTTATTGCTGCTTTGTTATTTTTTCAAAGAATTATTTAGTTACTAATATGCTAACAATTTCCATATTTTGGTATTTATTATAAACTATTAACTCAGCTTAAATTTACTCTTCATCATTAATTGATTGATGTGAATTTGTATTTCAAATGCTACAGGATTGGATTTAAATACTAACATCCTTTCTATATTGCTATAATTTATTATCAAAAGATTAAATTTATACTCTCCTTAACTAATTTTAACATGTTTTTTTAAAATTTAAATTAGTACTTGTCTTAATTATTCTCCATAATCTACAAATTATTTAGTTAATTCGTTTAAGAATTAATACATATTTAAGCCATTTGAAATAATGTTTAAATACTATAATGATATCAGTCTCTCAACTATTTCAGAGAATACATTCATGTTTAAAATTAAAACTTAAATGCAGTTTTGTTGTATTATATTTCAGGATCTCACCATACTTGTGTGCATTGCAACCGTTTCCTCGGCTCATCTTCGAAATGGCAATACTACAAACTTTACATTTGGCGATGGAGCCAACTGTCCGGAAACAAAGAAACCAGAAAATGCATCAAAGAACATCACATCCAAAGCAGAAACTTATAATAAAGAACACTATAAAGGTGTTGGTGCTGAAAGGATGGTTCAATCCGAGGAGCCAGCTTGTCGGAACGCCGCGGGACGTGGTAAAGGTGCCCGGAGCACCCAAAGCATTTACAGAGATAACGCAGGAAGGAAGCCTATCATCATCCACTCACGTAATATTGGACATCATAGACAAACATTATGTGACAGTATTCACAGAAACGAACACGTAATAGAAGGTAATAAACGTTTAATAAATGGTTCCAAGGTTGAGTCTGAATCATACAAACCAAATAGAATAAAGGAAACGCCATTTTCATTTGGGGCGAAAATAAACAATATGGCAGAATTTGATAGAACCTTTAAAGTTGGAATTTCTAACAATGGTAGACGTCGTTGGCCCAGTTATAAAAACAAGTGTCATGGTGGTGTTTTTTCATCTCTTGTACAAAAAAAAAATCATTTGATAAACAATAACAACTATGATTTAATCCATGGTTATAGTTATTCTAAACATTCATTAAATAGATACGACCATACAGAAAATAAAAGTATAAGAAAGAGTTTGACTGGAATAACCGATAAAAGTAAACCTTCTAATGGTCAATATAGAAAAAATGTATTACATAGCAAAACTTTTGTTGATAGGGAAAATAAATTAAAAAATGATGCTAGAGGAAAATTTCTAACTGGAATAACTTGTAGGAAAAATATTTCTGGGAGGCTACGTAACCATTCCAGGAGCAATGGACCAAGGTATTTTAATCAACAAAATAATATTATTTTTGACAAATATGGCGCAAGCGTTGGTAATACCAAGAATAGACAAGGAATTTATATTCGAAGTAATAGTAATGATACTTTTTACAAATCAAGCGATTGGGTACGGAATACTAGTGGTAGATATGGTAACGCCAATTATAATGGAAGGGGGGAATATAATAGATTATATAGTAACTATGATATACGCAGAAGATTTAGACTTAGTGAATATAATAATAATTATAATAATAATAATAATATTGGTTATGATTCTTTGGGGAGACCAAGTGAAAATGTTGAAAGTAATCAAAAAGTCGATTATGAAGATAAAGAATCTGCTAGTAGTGAAGATAATGAGATTAAAATACCTTATGCTATAACACACGTTTATCGGACTCCTAGTTATACTAGTGATATTCCAAGTAAAATTTATGGTGGACATGAAACTTCTTCAACGTCTAGCTACTATCCTTCTAAATTACATAGCAGTACTGAAAGTAGTAATGAGAGTGGCCAAGATAATTCTCTAAAATTCGATAATTACTCTGGTAAATATACATATAGCTCTACTAGTGGCCATGTAACCAGTAGTAACAATGCCAAGATTAATTCTCAAACGTCTAGTAGTTATAATTATAGATCTCCTAGTAGCCATGTAACCAGTAGTGACAGTACCGAGGCTAAATCTCAAACATCTGGTAGTTATACATATAGCTCTCCTAGTGATCTTGTAACAATTAGTGACCATACCAAGATTTATTCTCAAACGTCTAGTAGTTATAATTATAGCTCTCCTAGTAGCCATGTAACTAGTAGTGACAATACCAAGATTACTTCTCAAACGTCTGGTAGATATTCTTCCAGCTCTCCTAGTAGCCATGTAACTAGTAGTGACAATACCAAGATTACTTCTCAAACGTCTGGTAGATATTCTTCCAGCTCTCCTAGTAGCCATGTAACAAGTAGTGACAATACCAAGATTACTTCTCAAACGTCTGGTAGATATTCTTCCAGCTCTCCTAGTAGCCATGTAACAAGTAGTGACAATACCAAGATTACTTCTCAAACGTCTGGTAGATATTCTTCCAGCTCTCCTAGTAGCCATGTAACAAGTAGTGACAATACCAAGATTACTTCTCAAACGTCTGGTAGATATTCTTCCAGCTCTCCTAGTAGCCATGTAACAAGTAGTGACAATACCAAGATTACTTCTCAAACGTCTGGTAGATATTCTTCCAGCTCTCCTAGTAGCCATGTAACAAGTAGTGACAATACCAAGATTACTTCTCAAACGTCTGGTAGATATTCTTCCAGCTCTCCTAGTAGCCATGTAACAAGTAGTGACAATACCAAGATTACTTCTCAAACGTCTGGTAGATATTCTTCCAGCTCTCCTAGTAGCCATGTAACAAGTAGTGACAATACCAAGATTACTTCTCAAACGTCTGGTAGATATTCTTCCAGCTCTCCTAGTAGCCATGTAACAAGTAGTGACAATACCAAGATTACTTCTCAAAAGTCTGGTAGATATTCTTCCACCTCTCCTAGTAGCCATGTAACCAGTAGTGACAATACCAAGATTAATTCTCAAAAGTCTGGTAGATATTCTTCCACCTCTCCTAGTAGCCATGTAACAAGTAGTGACAATACCAAGATTACTTCTCAACCTTTCGAATATTATACTTCTAGGTTTCCAGGTGGTACCAAAAGTAGTACTGACACTACCAATGTTACTTTTATTTCGTCTAATTATAATTCCTCTAATTCTTCAAGTAATACCACAAGCTATGTTTACGGTACAAAAGATATTTCTAAATCTTCCTATTTCTATTCTTCTCCCTCTCCTACTGGTATCCAAACAAGGGATTATAGTAACAAAGCTACTACTGTAACGTACGCTTTTAACAATCACGACTCTCCAAGTATAATAGCAGGTAGTAAATTAAGTACTAAAGCTAATTCTCCAACTTTTGTGTACTATCCTGATAATTTACCAAGTAACAACGAAAGTAGTAATGGCAAAACCAAAGTTACTTCTCAACCTGCTAGCCATTATTTTAATAATTCTTCTAATAGTACAGCAAGTATTATTGACAATGACAAAGCCGTTTCTCAACCATCCACTTATTATCCTTCTAGTTCGGTAAGTGATATTACAAATATTAATGAAACTATAAAATTTACTTCTCAAAAGTTCGATTATCAGCCCTCTAGTCCCCCAAGTAATAACGCAAATATTACTGACAATACAAATGACACCTATACATCATCCAGTAACTATTCTAGTTCTGAAATTAAAACAGCAAGTATTATTGAAAATAACAAAAATCTCTCTCAAACATATGGTTATTATATGCCTAGTTCTCCTAGTACTACCTATAGTAGTATTCTCAGTGCCAAAAATAACTCTCAAATATTCCGTTATTATCCACCTAGTTTACCTAGTACTCTCCCAACTGGTACTGTAGGTATTAAAGTTGACTATCAAAAGTCCAGTTATTATAAACCTAGTGCTCCAAGTACAATCGGAAGTTCTCTTAGAGGTATTGAAAGTAGTATATATAGTGCTACAGAAACGTCCGGTTACTATCCATCTAGTTATATTGATGACACCACAAGTAGTATTTATAGTACCAGTGGAGTTTATAATACGTCTGGTTATTATAGCTTAAGTTATCCCAATGATACAAAAAGTAATAACAGAAATACTTATGAATTGTCTGAATATAATCGTTTGAATCCTTCTAGTATTAATGTAAATAACATTAACGGTAATAGCGCTGCTTTCCAAACACATGGTTACGATCCCTCTGGTTTTACAATAAGTAATGCAATTAGTATTGACAATACCAAAGATACTTTTCAAATGTCAAGTTATTATATTTCCAATTTTGATAATAGTACCGGCAGTAGTATTGAAAGTAATATTAATAGCTCTCAAATGTATAATTATGTTTCTTCTACTTCTCCTAGTAGTACCGGCAGTAGTATTGATAGTACCACTGATAGCTCTCAAATGTCTAATTATGATTCTTCTACTTACTCCTAGTAGTACCGGCAGTAGTATTGATAGTACCACTGATAGCTCTCAAATGTCAAATTATGTTCCTTCTATTTCACCTGGTAGTACTGAAAGAAATATAGACAATAACAAAGGTAATACTTATAAGTCTAGTTTTCATCCTTTTAGTTTGCCAATTAGTACTTCAATTAGGATTAACATTGGAGATCATACCTCACATACACTTTTCACTAAAGCATTTAGTATCCATCCAATTTACAACATTTCTAGTGATTATAATGGGGTGAACTACATTGCACTGAGCTCCACTAAAAACCCCAATTTTAATCTATCCTTAAACATATCTACTGATCATGATGGTAGTATTAGTGATCAGAATGTTAGCATGGATAGTGAAAAACTTTCAACTAAAGCTAACAGCAGCCAGGAGGGTAGTGGGTTTATTGAACAAGCTTCTACTAAATCGCCAAGTGTTCAATATGTTAGTAGGGATAATAACATAGTTTCTACTAAAACACACAGTACTCATGATCCTAGAAGGAATAATGAACATGATTATACTAGTACTACTACTAATAATTATGATATTAGGACAAATGAACCAAGTTCAAATAAATCATATAGTATTCATGATTTTAGTACGTATATAGGACATGATTACTCTCCATCATATGGTGATCATGGGGATTTTAAGGATTATGAAAATGGTTTCACTAAATCATCTACTGTTCATGAGGTTAGTAGAGTTAAGGGATTTGAGTATTCTGAATCATCTGAAGGCCATGAAGTTAATGGTGATTACGAACGAGGTTCCACTAAATCCTATAGTGGACTTGATTTAATTGGAGATAAGCGATATGATTCATCAAAATCATCAGAGTATCAAGAAATTATTAGGGATTATGTTAAAGGTTCCACAAAATCATCTCCTGTTCAAGACGTTACTAGTAATAAGGGACACTATTCTTATAAATCATCTGATGATCATAACGTCAGCAGTAGTTCTACTAAACAATATAGTGTTTATGATAATAGCAAGAACAAAGGACGTGATGGCTTTAAGTCAATCACTGATCAAGAGGCTAGTAAGGATAAAAAACATGATTATTCTAAAGAATCTACTAATCATGTGGATAGTAAATACAAGGGAGCTAATTTCTCTAAAGCATTAGATAGTAATGAGTATAGTAACGATCACGAAAAAGGTTCCATTGCTAGTAGAGGAAAGGAATATGATTCTTCCAAATCAGCACGTGATCATGGATTTAGTAGGAATTCTGAAAATGCTTCCACTAAATCACATAGTGAACATGATGATAAAGAGGAAAAGGAACATGATTCCTCTGAATCAACCAATAATCATGGATTTAGTAGGAGTTCTGAAAATGCTTCCACTAAATCACATAGTGAACATGATGATAATGAGGAAAAGGAACATGATTCCTCTGAATCAACAAATAATCATGGATCTAGTAGGAGTTCTGAAAATGCTTCCACTAAATCACATAGTAAATATGATGATAAAGAGGAAAAGGAACATGATTCCTCTGAATCAACAAATAATCATGGATTTAGTAGGAGTTCTGAAAATGCTTCCACTAAATCACATAGTGAACATGATGATAAAGAGGAAAAGGAACATGATTCCTCTGAATCAACAAATAATCATGGATCTAGTAGGAGTTCTGAAAATGCTTCCACTAAATCACATAGTGAACATGATGATAAAGAGGAAAAGGAACATGATTCCTCTGAATCAACAAATAATCATGGATCTAGTAGGAGTTCTGAAAATGCTTCCACTAAATCACATAGTGAACATGATGATAAAGAGGAAAAGGAACATGATTCCTCTGAATCAACAAATAATCATGGATCTAGTAGGAGTTCTGAAAATGCTTCCACTAAATCACATAGTAAACATGATGATAAAGAGGAAAAGGAACATCATTCCTCTGAATCAACAAATAATCATGGATTTAGTAGGAATTCCGAAAATGATTCCACTAAATCACATAGTGAACATGATACTATTAGGGCTAAAGGACATGATACACATACAACATCAGTATATGATGAATCTAGTATCAATTATAGGAAAAGTACCAAAAAATCACCTACTGTTCATGAGGTTACTAAGGAAAACGTACACGTTTTCTCTAAATCATCAGATGATCATGTTGCTAGCAAGGATTATGAACGAGGTTACACTAAATTCTATAGTGAACATGATTCCAGTAGACTTAAAGGACATTATTCCTCTCAATCATATGATGACCATGGGGCTATTCAGGATTATGAACATGGTGTCAATAAATTACATTCTACTCATAGTGTAAAGGGTAATTCCTCTAAATCATCTGACGATCACGAAGCTAGTGAAAAAGCTTACAAAAAAGTGCCTACTCTTCATGAGGTTAATATTGATAAGATACATAGTTCCTTTGAATCAACAGGTTATCATAAAGATAAAAGTGGTTATGAACGAGGTTCCACTAAATCAATTAATGATCATGATGTTAACAAGGAAAAGGGATATGATTCCTCTAAAACATCTGTTGATCATGAAGCTACTGAAAAAGGTTCCACTAAATCAAATAGTGTTCATGATGTTAACAAGGAAAAGGGATATGATTCCTCTAAATCATCTGTTGATCATGAAGCTACTGAAAAAGGTTCCACTAAATCACATAGGGTTCATGATGTTAACAAGGAAAAGGGATATGATTCCTCTAGATCTTCTGTTGATCAAGAAGCTACTGAAAAAGGTTCCGCTAAATCACATAGTGTTCATGATGTTAACAAGGAAAAGGGATATGATTCCTCTAAAACATCTGATCAATATAAATCTAATGGGAAAGTTTCCACCAAATTATCCACCGTTCATAAGGTCAATAATGATAAGCGACATAGCTCAACTAAATCATCAGGTTTACATAAAGATTAAAGTGGTTATGAACGAGGTTCCACTAAATCACAAAGTGTTCATAAAATTAGTAATAATAAGGGACATGAATTCAATAAATCATCTAATGACCATTAAGTCAGTAGGGATTACGAAAGGCTCACTAAATCCTTTATTCTTCATGAGGCTGGAAAGGATAAGGTACAATATCCTTATAAATCATAATTTTTATCGTAAAGTTATTGGGGATTATGATACCATGTTCTACTGAATCTTTGATGGTTAGTGAGGTTAGTAGGGATATTGTAGAAACTTCACTAAATATCTACTATTAATTTGGTTCATATCTATATGATTCTTTTTAGTAATCCAATGATCATAATTTTACTAGGAATTATGAACCAGGTTCACGTAGGAGAAAGAAGAGAAGAAATTAGAAAATTTTAGAAAAAACAATTTGTTCTCCAAATTAAAAATGGCTCCGGGGAACTAACCCTTGAAAATGTTTGAATATTTAATTACCTGAGAAGATATTTTAAGATTCGCTCGTCTGGAAATATTTTAAAAATAAGACTATTCTCAAAGATATTTGGAGTGATCCTACCCCAAGATTGTTTTTTACATTTGGATACCTATAAAATCTATTTGAAATGGTCCTTACCTTTAAATTCTTGACACACGGTTAAATGCAAGCACTTTACCTAGTTTATTTACAGATACACACAGTTAAAGCATACACTAATTCTCGGTTTTTCTTATTTTCCCAAATATATGTCATTCTTCAGAAAACAGCTAGTCATGTAGGACGTTTTACGCAATCTGGGATTGTGCTGGCTGAAATACAAGGGTCGCTTGGACCAGGTTGGTCATAGAACGTTTGGCTAACTTGTGTAAATATCTGTTAATCCTACTGTGTGTGTTTGTTTACTTTTGAATAACGTATCTCTAGTAAATGTCTATTCAATCGTCTGATAATAAGGTTCGGTTAGATTAGGTTTTCCAAACCGAAAGAGAATATCCTGCTACTTATATTAGGTTAGATTAGGTTTTAAATACTGAAAAATAATCCCCACATAGTAAATTTAGGTTAGGTAAGGTAAGAATAGGTCTGCAAACACCAAATAAAATTGCATTAGGGTTAGGTTAGGTTTAATTAGATTATATTAGGTTATGGCTGTAGAGATGAAGGAGAAACTGGTTTTTTCCTTAGTCCATGAGTTGTTTCCAAGTTGGTCTAACCGGATCGCTATTCGGAAGTTAGATGCCAAAGGTCCCACGGCCAAACTTACAGCCACCTGCGGCAGGCTTGTGCTATTATTCAGTTATTTCTTTGCTCCGTTGCTAAAATAGATTTTGTGATCTAGCTACTTTATGATACAGGTTTTGGTATTACTGATACTGTTTTTATATATTTTTATAATCGATTATTTACTTTTTGATGTTTGCTTTTATGCTCTTATGTGTAATGAGACTTTATAATTTGGGTCATCTTTAGTTGTTTTCATAAATTCAAGTTTAATTTTTTTATAACTAATATATTTTTAATTATATTATTAAAATGTGACTTAAACCCCACTTAAAATTTACGAAATAATGTTGGTGTTGGTTTAAAACAAATTTAGAAAGAAGGTATTTTAATATTTTTGATGGAAATATGTATGTTATATTGTGAACAAATTTATAAATAAAAAAAATGACAAAATTTGTTATCGTACGAACGAATTGTTATGTGTTTAAAAAGGTATATTCGATACAAACTATTTTATCGACCTCACATTAAATAAACAAATACTTTGTATGGTATTATTTTTGGTTGAGGAAACTTTCTACCTCGGACTTATGATGAATCTTTAAGTTTTATGTGTCTCTAAACCCCAAAACGTAGATTTTACAATTCTGTCTGTTAGCATTTTTATTTGTCTGTATATCTGTATGTCCCTGGCCACTGATTTAAAACTATTTAATGTAGTTTATTCAAATATGATATCTATATTTTAAAAGGCAATATCTCGGGACCACTTTTATTTTACTCTAGTCCCTCAAATTAAGGTTAGTTTACTGACGAGTGATTTTTTTTAATTCCAAATTTTACAAAAAAATGTGTCTCATGAATTTATTATTTAGAATGTATACGCGGGAATGGTTTAACATTTAAAATAAAAATGTATACGATTTTGTCTGGGGTTGATTCATTTAAGAGTTTTTTTTATAAATAACTGTTTTTTTAATTTGAATATTTAAAAAATTGCTTTTGGGATTTTGTTCAAAATGGGTTAATTTGTATATATTGTAAATAATTATATATCTGTTTTTAAAACACTTTATAGTAATTTATTATTATAATAGATTTTTGTAGAATTTTAATATTTTTGATAATATCAATTAACGTTTTAAAAAAGTATCTGGGGATTATTTTATATGATTACTAATATAGTTTATTTGACATTTTTTGTACTTGGCCTTGAATATTGAGTTTAAAATGGATTCTGAGAATAAATAAGAGTATGTTTTTATTCTTGAAGATTAAAAATAATTCCATGTTAGTTAAGAAATAGGTTATTTTGAAATTACGAGAAAAAAAAAAAATTGAACAATTGTTCTTAAATTTAAATAAAAAATGTTTTTATTGTGATCAACAATATTACGTGTTTGTTTTTATAATGAGAACTTACTTTGGATTAGTTTGAAGAAAATTTATTTTTCAAATATTAATTCCAAATTATAATACACAATATGGGAAATTTGTGCAATTGTGTCGTACCATTTATTTTAAATAAGTAACACTCTAAATACCTATTAACAAAATAGTGATAAATCTTGGGGAAGATTCATTTTACTAAATTGAATCATTTTATTAATATTTAAATAATTTTCCTTAATATTGTGGCATTCGTATTAAAATATTATAGATTAATATGCCAGAAGTAATTATTGTAGAAAGGAGGGGACACCCTGGAAATGTGTGGGTCTCACTTAATGATTGTGTCTATAGATCTTAAGATTACAACAGGAAAGGTGTTTTTTACATTCTCATATTAAAATAAAGTATTGTAATCTTAAACGATTTTGACCTACAGGAGATTGTTATTATTATTATTATTATTATTATTAAATGTTATTTGTTTGTTATTTATATGTGAATACCCAAAAAAAGTAGATTTTACCATTCTGTATATCCCCATATAAGAGATTGTCTGTCTCTACCCTCATATCTAAAACTGTTTGATAAATATTTTTCAAAGTTGATATTTATATATTATAGAGCAAGATTCTGCATCCTTTTTGGGCCTAGCTTGACTTACAAACCTAAAAGGTCCTACTATAACACATTGTTTCTTTAGTGTAATTTTGATTTTTTTTTCGTCTACATCGTTTATATTTTATAATTGAATTAATTATTTTCTAAGTATCTGTTTTCTCTTATAGCTAGTAGGAAAGTACAGTCTTATTAAATAAAATGTTTGTTTTAAAATTAATCAATATAATTTTATTTTAAATATCATTCATTTGCATTATACATTTAAAAGTATTATGAAACACAAAAAACGCGTTTACTTTTGAATAATGGGAAATAATGAGGAAGCAACTCTTTTAATCGGCAAAAGATTTCGCCTTTAAGGCCAACTCATGTCGATGTTAAGAAGTTGCTCTTCAAACTAACTATTCTGTAAACTTTCCTAACAATCTTCTATTTTTAATGTCAAGGTGCTATTTAACCATTTTTAAAACATCATTTACGATGTTATCCATACAAGAGAATTTTCCGTAAAGAGTTTGTTCGTGAATTATACTGAAATTCCATAAATTATGGAAACAGTTTATCTGTTTGATCTAGTGAAAGAAAGCCATTAAAAATACATGTCCATTCAAGAACACAATTTATGGTTATGCCAACTAATTTTTGGATAAGGCCAAATATGTTTAAGCATGTAATTCTTGAATTTGGCATAATTTTTTGTGTTGTTCCGGCTACTAGTATGATTTTCAAAAACACCTCTTATATTAAATACATATTTGAATAACATTTTTTTTTTAATTCTTGGTTATCTATGTCAAAAATAGCATTTTATTCACCCATATGTAAATTATTAGGAAATAAAAGACACCTGCCTCAAGTTGTTTTATCAAATCTGTGGATATGAGCTAGACTAGATGCATCACAGTACACAACTAGACATAATCTATGTTGGTTAATATTTCTTTCTATAATTTAAATTAAGACAATAGTTATAGAGCAGCTTCAGTATAAGGGCCCACTAGACGAACTCACTATCAGCGAAACGACATTTCTTACTAGCCGACACATGCAAAACTTTCAACTCAAATACAGTAACCGGGTGACCTGGGGGTCTAGGGGTAAGGTGTCAGACTTCTATGCTGGCGGCCGGGGTTCGATCCCCGGTTCCGGCAAAGATTTATCTGATTACCAATCCCTTCCTTCACCTCTGACAAGACATCTTGTGAATGTGAGGAATGCCAGGTCTCCACCGTGGTTCGGACTCCACGTTAAACTGTAGATCCTCCATTTCATCTCACAATCACCCTACCATTACACATTAGCGTAAGTGCGTATAACCCGAACGGCTAGTAAGACGCGGTGCTAATAATAATAATAATAATAATAATAATAATAATAATAATAAATATAGTAACAGAGAACTACTTTACTAAAAGCCTAACCATGCATACTAAAATAATCAAGCTCACTGTACTAAATTTTTAAACAATACTAAGAGTTGTCGAACAGATTTGTTCTGCTGTCAATGTCCGAGTCTAGACGTGTATTTGAAAATCTAAATCTTACATCTCTCTTTGTCTTCGTTTAATTACTAGACACAGTACCAACAAGATGGGAAGAAACATAACTAATAATTACATATTGAGGTTATTTTAGTCAGTCTCAGAGATTATGTGAATTAATTTGATATATGTTCAAGTTTATAAGAGCCAAAGATAAACTTTAGACTACGATATAGTTGCAGAGTGGTCGATTAGTTGCCAACCGATCCACATTCAAGGTAAATACCTCGAGACATTTTCGGATTCTGATCCTAGCCCTTATATTAAGGGTAGTTTATTGATAAGTGTTTTTATTAAATTATTAACTGAATTTAACCACTTCGTTTAAAACAGAGAGTGTTTAATCTGACGAATAACACCGTATACATGTATTTTGGGTAAAAAAATCGTTAATAGTAGGTCAACTGATATGTAATTTTCAAAAATCTGAAATATTTTGTTTAAAATATATATCTAGAGAAGGTTTAACATGACCAAAAACATTGTATACGTGTTTATTGGGTTAAAATTTGATGGCTGATAGCTTACTGATATGTGATTTCTTTTATTTGAATTTTTAGAAAAGACTAGAGATTTGGCTCAAAATGAGTACAGTAATTTTTAAGTATTTACATTATGAATAATTATATTATATATGTACATATATTTGTTTTTCTAGCCATTTATTTTATGTTAATTTACTAATGATAGATTTTTGATTAATTTTCTAAAATATAGCTATAACAATTGTTCAAAGTTGGTATTTGGACAATATTTTATATGATAATAAATAATTTAAATTGATTTTCCTAAGCTAAATTATAATAAGAGTGGTTTAATATAATACATTCTTTAAATTGATATAGTTCTAAAATGTAGTATAATATTTAGTTCAAAATGGGTGTCTGGCAATAGTTTTTCAAGATATACAAGGATATAATGTATTTTTACAAGTATGGGTTATTTAAGGGTATAATGGGGGGCAAAGGTACTTTCTTGGAATCAAATTAACTAATGTGTCCAAGAAATGAGTAAATTATTTTGGTTACTAAGTGTAAGGCTGTACTTGAGTAATACACACACTTTCTTTAACCCTCCTACCTTTCCAAATATATAACAATGATATACATGCCTATGTTTATTTACATATGTTGTTTTATGAATATATAAAAACAAAATTGACATATTTCTTCTACTTACTAATGAACACTCTCCTATCCGCCCCCCCTCCCCCACCCACCCGGCAAATCAACTTTGTACCTACCCCTTTTCCTGAAGTAAGCTAATGTGTATTTTATACACCACATCACTCTTCAATCAGTAAATTAGAATTTAATATAATAGTAAGCCCGAAGAGATGGATAAAGTATAATCTAGAGGAAGTGTGTCAGTAGTTTAATGGAAAGAAGATGGAAAACCATTTAGAGATAGAATCTCTTAATAAACTCAATTGGGATTCAATTACAACCTCCCAAACACTGAAAAAACTAACTAGACGATGTTGGCCCACCAATATGGGTAAGTAAGTAAGTAAGTACAGTAATCAAGCTACGCTTAATATTCACTAGACCAATGAGGTGAAATAACTTCTGTCGGGATTATTTAGGGTGTTATAAATTTATCTGCCCATCAAGTAATGTTACTTGCGTCACTAAAAACCCATGTGACATAAAATTAACAAGTTTTTTTCAAACTGTGGGCTGAGAATCCCTTTGCAAATACGCTTACATATAATGAGATTGCTTCATATAATGCTTGGAAAATTCATAATTTCCAGTGTGAAAGCAAGGTGTTTCTATTGAGGAACTCTCCGGAACAATGAAAGGTTTCGCCCTCAGTCGGATATATACCGTACATCCTGAAAGCACTGGGACTCTAGAGAATGACTCACACTGGAGCCGTACTTGATCAAAAGCCGCTTTTTGTCGCTCTTCTTACTCATTCATATATTTTCTCTCCGTCATATTAATATGTTGTACGTGACAAAATTGATCCTCTCACACTTTGGTTCACCCACAGGTAAATCATGTCAGAAGATAGTGAACATATAATAACAACTCGCTTTGCTCGTTGTAGGCTTCGCCCCCAAACCCCCAGTAAGTTTTCTTTGCAGGTGGATGTAAACTAATTTATTTCCAGAGTTGCTTTTAACGTTGATTTATTTTTACAATTTTATGATTTTAGCTGTCCCATAAGTGTGTCAGAAAATTAAAAAATGTGTTGAAAATGTGCAACATTTACCTAAAATCAAAAAATCTAGCTCTGGTGCACACTGTTGTTCGATTGATCTTACCGTTTAGCCAAAAGAGGTCTCCAAAGAAAGGTCCGCAACAATTTTAAAGTTTATCCTCCATTTTGAATATTTTTCGGAAATTAGAAATTAAATTATTTAAGTTTTTGGAATTTTCTCGCTGGTTATAGACTAGGAGCTAGCTATACGTTTGCCAAATTTCAAGTTTTGGCTCATCTCGAAGTGGGTAAACATTAATGTCAGTGAATGAGTGAGTCAGCCATGCGGCTTTATAGTAGGACAACAGAGCAATCGTTAATGCAAGCTAGGGTGAATTCAACCAAATTTTAAGATCTTTCTCAGACAAGAGCGTAAAGGACTTAGGTCTTCTTTTACCTGAGAATTTGTAGGTATATATATGCTATTTTTACTATTTGAGAGAGACAACAAATGGACGGCAATTTATATTAACAACTTTGTATACCGGGTGTTCATTTGAAAATGTTCCACCAAAATATCTCGAAAACAACGCATTGCAGAAAAAAATATTTCAAACCATAGTTGTATGGTTCTGAGGGGGAAGTAAGGTGGTAAGTCTGGTATGACCTTGGGTGGAGTTGCTAAGGTGACGTTAAGGTCACGTTGATTTTTTTTTAAATGAGACTCCCTAATTTTATCACATATTCCTGTAGATCAAATTGTGCTATTTTTAAAATGGTGGTTTAAAATTTTCAAAGTAAAAGCTATCAAGATAAATGAGCTTTATAAATTTCTGGGTCGCCGACACCAGGTGCAGCATTTGGATTTGGCCTACTCAAACAGAACTCGGGAAAGTAAAAGTGTTTATGGGAAATATAGTAAACAAAAAAATATTTTTTGCTGCTATCAACGCCAGTTACACATACATTAATTGTCTCATTTTCTTTCTACTATTAACATCTAATCTTTAGAAAAAATAGGTTACAGTCTGGAAAAGAGAACAGAATTGATTGTTATGTATGGAGCCGAGGTTCAATGTGCTCCAAGAACGATGGCAACATTCAAACAAAGACACAAGGATAAAAACGTACCACATAGCTATGTTTTGGTTCTTGTTTCCAAATTTAAAGAAACTGGATCTGTCGCAAACAAAAAACGGACTGTGCGTACAGTATTGAGTGACTTAACTCAAGGGGAAATTTTGGGCATTTATATGACCAATCTCATAAGTCCAGTGGGGAAAATGTCTAAAGCTACTGCTGTATCAATTGGTTCAGTTCACAAGACATTAAAATTAAATAAGATTCAACCTTATAAAATGCAGGTATATCAAAAATTAAGTGAAGATGAGACTGATAGGCGAGTATTGTTTTGTGAAGAAATTATCGAATTATTAAAAGTGTATTTATTGTTATTAGAATGTATCTGCTTTTCTTAACAGTGCATATTTTCTAAAGTGGTTTTGGAAATTAACACAACTGTGGCTGTTGGAATGATCAAAATGCTCATATTTTTACTGACGTAGATACACAATGGGCATGAAAAGTAAACGTTTGGGCAAGTATATTAGATGACACGATTACTGGTCCAATATGTGTTGAAATAAATTTGATAGGGTAAAAATACTTGGAAATGATTGAATAAGCTATTCATCCTCTCATAGTGCACGCGCTATAAAATTGACTAGACAATCATGGAAACATGGAGCTTGATGAGTATCTTTTACATTTTCAGCAAGCTTGGAGCCCTCCTCACCATACATTACTCGTTCATCAATGGTTAGACAATAGATTTAATGGGCAATGGATTGTCAAAAGAGTATCAATTGAGTGGCCAGCAAGGTCAACTGATTTATCGCCCCTAGATTTTTTATGAGGTCATTTAAAGTCCACTATTTATAGAACTAAACCAGCAAATATCGAAGATTTAAAAAATAAGATAACAAAGGCATTTACACGTATAACAAAGTAACCCTAATAAAAGTTACAAGTGAATTTGAAAATTGACTTAAATAGACCTTTAAACTCAATTATAAAAGATTTTCATCAATAATTATTTTACAAATGCACATAAAATGGAAAAATAAACGTACCTTCCTGAGCTCTGTTTGAATAGGCCAAATCCTAATGCCTCGCCCGATGCCGGTGACTCAGAAATTTGTGAGGATCATTTATAGTGATAGCTTTTACTTTAAAAAGCTTAAAACCACCATTTTGAAAATGGCACAACGTGATTTACAGGAATATGTAATAAAAAATAAGGGTTGCATTTAAAAAGAATCGACGTGAGCTTAAAGTCACATTAGCAACGCCATCCAAGGTCATATCAGCCTTACAACCTTACTTCCCCCTTAGAACCAAAAAACTTTTTTTCAAAATATGTTTTTCTGTATTGTGTTGATTTCTAGATGTTTTGGTGGAATTTTTCAAATCAACACCCTGTAAAAACAAGCTTCTATTTAACATAGAACAACTTACCATAGACGTAAGGAGTGTTCGATATCCAGTAGGAAAAGTGTTATTTTAAGATGCGCCCGGAGGTAAAGGAAATCCTTTCATAATTAATTTATTCTTAGATAATCTAGGTTTCGAGAAATTCTTTTTATTAGAATTAGTCAGAACATCACATGCGACATTTAAATTAACTTTTTATTTTTGCTAATGGCCAAATTTCCGTGTGCAAGATATCGGAGCAAAGCTACAGATGAAAATTACTGCAAAAAGTATCTATGATATTAAGGGCTTAGAATAAAGTTTCGCATAAAGCCTCAACTGGTGATCTAAATAGAACTCCGAGAGATCTCAGACCTCAATATAATCATATGAGACGTCACCATTTTGTTCTCAGGAAATTTCTGACGAACTCTACCTGTCCCACTCCTTAATACACAAGAAAACTAAAATAATAAAATGCATAAATCTTACTTAATATATAAATTTAAAAGAATACCCTTCGAAAACTGACATATTGGTTAGATTTTAATTAGGTGGCTTTATGTTATATGATCCATCAAAATTAATAGTCACTGATCTCTCGTAGACACAATCTCCCCCCTTCTAAGGACGTGTTTAAGGGCGTTGATAATATGAATGTAAGTTAATTAGGTGGCATACGAATACAAGATTACATTAAAGAATCAAAATGATAGAATAATCCCGTGTTCAATCCCAAGTTCATGTTTATACTTTTGTTGAATTTACCGTCAAGAAAAATAAATATGAAGATGTGTTGTTGAATCCCCATAGAAATAAATAGTACGACACAACAGCACAAACTTCCTCATATTGTGTATTATAGCTTCTAAAACGAATTTCAAAAATATGTTATTAATAATCAACCTCAATTAAAATTTACTCATAATAAGCATTGACCTCTTAGAGGAAATGTTTTTATCTCTTATCAATTTAGACTCAATAGTCAATATTTATCTTTTTTATTGGTCAAAATTTATAGATGAGAAATTTAATAGTAATGACATGACCTGAATATGTGCAACCCCTAAAAAAAATCGAAAATTTTAAGCAGAAGCTGAAATTTAATGCGAAGTTTTGACACTTGTGGACCAAATAACAACCTTTTTTTATTGGTTCGAGTGTACAAATAAGGACTTATAATTCTTTAAACATAAAATCATGACATTTAAAACCGGGGGGCAAAAAAATGTTTTACGTAAGTAAAGAGTAATTTGTTCTCGGATTTTCTAGTATATATTATTTCGTTTCACATATATAACGAGATTTGATTAAATATTTATATTTTTAAACGATGGAGCGAGAAAGTCAGGGCAGAGTTCTGTACTATTCTTTTTAAATACTTGCTCAAATGTACAGTAAATATTAATATATTATCTAAGATTCTCTTTGAATGGCGATCTGTTTTTATCTAATAAATTTGTATTAAACTATTTGAATTAATTTACTAATCTTATACATTAAGTTTTTGATACATTTTTCATAATAAATTATTAGGGCTAAGGTTAAATTGTATAGGAAATTTCCCCACATTCACGGGGAGGAAGAAAATTAAGCTTATTTTGGGGGGAATAAAACATTTCAAAACACTCCACCTGAACTCCAGAATGTCCTCGGAAAACCATGTGGACAAGACAAGACTATACTGAAGCTTTTGTCAAGAGTGTCCGTCAGTTCGGGTTTCAAAATATTATATTTCCATCTCGATACCCAGCTTTCACGGACATTTTACTCGAGATTAATCTCAAAATATTATATTTCCATCTCGATACCCAGCTTTCACGGACATTTTACTCGAGATTAATCTCAAAATATTATATTTCCATCTAGATACCCAGCGTTCACGGACATTTTACTCGAGATTAATCTCAAAATATTTGCATTTCAAGGTCAGTTGGATGCAACAATCACTCATAATGCAACTTGAAAGCATTAATCTTTCATATTATTCTGTCAAAACGAACCTGAACATTTAATTCACTTCCCAACCCTTCTTTTAGTTGAGATATAGGGAACACAAGAATTGGACAGTGTTTTGTAATTTTTATGGCAAACCCTCTTTTGCCCAAAATAAATCAAATATTGCTACATAAAAAACTTATAATTTTCTTCACATGGTGAAATCAAACGTTCATTAACATATGTCATGGGCATAGTAGGATTAGGTGACAAACTTTTTAAATGAAGATAAGATGCTGTCGTTAAATTCCAGGACACCCTTGACAAATATTCAAGATAACAGTTGATATAACTATTTGTAGAAAATTAAATTATATGTTTGTACTGAAGCAGTAGTTGATTTATGTTGAACAAAATGTTTTCTGTAAAAACTGCAAAAACACGTACATTTTCTCGCGTTCCCTAAATACCCACATTTAACCCCATTACATTATAGCTCACTCTAAACCAGCGTGGAGTTTTCTTTGACACGGGCTCTTTAGAAAAAGATTTCGTCTCTTAGTTCAGTAAATCTAAAAACCTTCTTTTATAACTTGAATTTTTACAGGTGTGATTTTGTATACACATTCGTCACATGAAGTCTTGTGTATTATTTGTATTAAACTGCTATTTAAACTAAATATATAAAGAAAGTCCCGATTGCATATAAAATTTAGTATGGAAATTTACGCGCTGAAGTACATTTTACTTGCCTCCTGAATAGAAAAAAAAACGTTATTTCTAATGACGTGTTTGCACTTGTCTGGAATTTTAAAATTGAGGGACGTGGTGATCATTTTATTTTTACACTTTAATTTCAGTGACTTATTAAGTAAGACTTAAGATCGCGGAAAAAATGTCTGAAATTCAATTCTTGATATATATTTTATTTATTTTGATCTTTAATGAGTAAAAATAATTTGAGATATCTTTTTTTCTGCTTACTTCTAATGTACAATTGGGTGTAATATTTCATAATAGCTAGCATTATTAATAAGTACATATTTTAAATGTTTCATTTGAGTAGGAACTAATAAACTATAAATATACGTACAGCTTTCATTTATTTTACCTGACTGGTCAATCAAAAAGTGAATTTCTGAAAAATAGAAATTAGTATCTTACACTTTAAAAAAAAATTACCTATGTTTATATTGTATAAAAAACTAAATTTAATTTGTAAACATTTGTTATTACATATCAATATGTATTCCAAGAATTCTTTTTTCTTTGTCGCGAGCAAACACCTGTCGTAGAATGCATTTTACCTGTTATTGACATTGATATATTCATATGGTTAAGACTTAGAAACCCACTTAAGATTATAATAAAAAGGTGAAAGGCCAGATAAACATAAGACATATACGTCTATGCCGCAACATTAACTTGTGTCCCGCACGACGACTTTGGGCCATGAATATGGTATTTTATACCGAAACATGTCGGCCAGAATTTAATCGGGTTTTTTAAACGCTGATTACCTAACCCAAGGAGTATGGGACTGAACAACATTAAGACTTGGCTTCTCATTTATAATTGCTTTTCGCTCTAAAACATTTATTAAAATATGTTTGCAACTTGAAAAGACACTATTCTCTCAAAGTTTAATCCATTTAACAACAATCTACATTATATGGATTGTAACTGTGTGGACTCGTACAAGTTTTCAATGCTGATATTAATTATTTTAATATGTTGTGTATGTCTTTATTTTGACTGATGGTCACCAATTGACTTTCTATATATTGTTATATGAAGTGATTTATTTTAATCTATCAATTTATTCATTTTTTTATCTCACTTATCTCATACTTGTTGTATCTTTTTTAACGTGTTTTTCACTATTTAAATATAATCATTATTAACCTAAGATTTATTTTTATTATTTTTTCTAGTAATTCTTATATTTATCCAGGCTTTCACCTTTTTATTATACTCTTAAGTGGGTTTCTAAGTGTTAACCATATCTTTACAACTCCTTACTTAATTTATAATTTAGCATTTTTTCTAAAATGATTGATATATTCAGTTATATCAAGTTTACACCTCTCATGATGCCTAAATAAGCTATTATACATTCTTATTTTATTACAATACCCAAGCGATCATATGCAATCAACTTTCATTGGTAATCTTTAAAAATCCAAAATAAGTTTTAATTTGTTATAAAATTGAATAGCACTTACATACAGAATATTTTTTAGGAAATTTATAAACGCAGAGTGTGTTCCTACAATTATTATTGTTTTTAATAACCTATTTGTTTGTCTAAAATATTTCCTTTCTAGCTTTAACGTCGTAGAATACAAAGCATGCTACTGTAAAAAATACAATCCAAACTAGACATAAAAGTATATCTATGTACAGGTTTGATACTATTTTATACCAACATTTTTGTAATAATTACTGCCTGAAAGGTATTTTTTTTAAATCAACATTCTAATATACAGTGGGATTTCGTTAGGAAAAAGGTCTTTTAGATGTTCCTTCCTATCAAAATCATTTTATAATAATTAATTTAATTAATTTAGCACCGCGTCTTACTACCCGTTCGGGTTATACACTTTAAGTACTAATTACTCTAATGGATTAGGAATTGGGGAGGTTTAATTAGAGGAAGTGAACCCGCATTTGCGTGGAGGGAGAGTGGAAAACCATTTAGGAAAAACCACCCCCAGTTCACCCGACCGAGATTCGAACCTCGATCTCCCCGTCCTCAGCAGTCGAGCTCAACACGACAAGCGCGTTAGCCGACTACGCCACCGAGGCGGGTAGTTTATAATAAGGTTTATTGTTTATATTGTTACAAGAATATTATTCTTACTATAGCAGGAAGGCAAGCATCAAATAAATGTAATGGCGTCAAATAAATTATTCAACACAACATAAACTTAACCTAAATTTTTCACCTAAGAATTTAAACATACATTTTTAAAGTGGGTGACACAAGTAGGCTACTATACAATCCCAGTATTTTTTTTATATTTAATAACCGAAATTTAAAAATTCTAGATAAACAACAATTCACATTAAAATAATATTCAACTCTAGTATTTAAAATAATACTATTTGTTTAATCAGACACAAATTTGAGAAACAAAACATTACTACTATCTCTACTTACAAATATCATGCCTGATACAAGATCCCCTTTATTCCGTCTTAATTTATTTAAAAACTAATACACTTAAATAAAAACCATTGCAACAAAAATCAACGATAAACTACTCCCTTCTCTTTTATTTATCACAAAATTCCAGTTCATCCAACAGTACAATAAAATTATTCCACACGCCAGTCAGATCTCCCTTTATCTAAATCATAATACAATGTACATTTATCAATTCATGTACTGCGACTGTACATTATAATTATATTTCACATTAGCCCGTAAAACCTATCTAAGTAGTGAACCTATCACAATTGATAAATAGGAGTCACCTATTTAGGTAGTAGAATAAGATACGTTCTTTTTTCAAACCATTAATCTTTTTGGTATGATCTATGTAAGAATATAGCCGAAAGGGTTGCGGTATAATTTGAGAAGGTAGCTTTTTATTATTAATAGCTGCCATATGATATACATTCGTTGTCATCTTTACAAATATAATGCCAACAACAAATTTAAGTATACCAATGCAATAAATAAAATACGTTCCTAATAAACGTAGAGTATTTCCCCTTTAGAACTATAATTTGTCAAACTGAAATGTGGATTAATGCCAAACTAGCGGTATTTCTAAGACATTGCTTCTACCAGTTAGCTGCCTGTAAATACAGTAGCTATGCATAATAAGATAAATCTACAGCTATACATTTTTACTGTGCTTTGTTCTTACTCAAACACTTGAAAATTAAAACTTTAACTTAATATGTCGTTAAGGAAATAGACTATTTTTCATTTCAACTAAATATATATTGTTGAAATAATCCATTAAATGACAAAAATTATCAAAAGTTACAACAACGTAATATAAATAAATGAGGGATATAATTTTACAAAGAGCTCCAACTTACTATAAAACATTAGTAATTAGTATATATTTGTTAGTTATATATTATTATAATTTCGCACTACCTTGCCCTACCCGTCCATGCGATTAGTATTTAACCTTAACCAGTAAGCCCTTGCGAAAATATCGCATATTCAACCTTCCCCTCAACCTCCCCTCCACTTCCCCTCAACCTCCCCTCCCCCCTCCCCTCCCCCCTCAAAATAAGTATTTTGTTGTGTTGTTGAAATTAAATATTCAGCGAAATGTATACACAAAATAGCAAATAGAGTTTTCGGTAATTGATAAAAAAATATTTGTAGATTTTTCTTTTATTTTAAATTTTAAACAAGCAATATGTGTTAACGTAAACTGAGAATGCTATGTCAGAAGGTGGAAAAAAATCCTAACCGCTGATACCTTATTCATCGCTGTAGGCTTTGTATTAGTTGAGAGAAAGGGATGTTGACAACAAATAATATAATGATGATTCATATACAAAGAAGATAAGGTTATTAGGAGCTATACCCACATTTGCGTGAAGGAAGAGTGGAAAACCATTACTGAAGAGCTACTCTTAGTACACTAAGACGAGATTCAAACTCCAACCTCCCTATTACCCGAAAACCAAATTGGACGCGTTTGAAGTTCAGCCCATGTACCCAGCGATATAGATTATTTCCTTTCTTACAACTTGAGTTTTAATTTAATATTTATTTGTACAGATAAACCCAAACAATTTGTTTTTAGCGATTATTTTTTTAGGGTCAGTTTCAAAGTCAAACTGATTACGCCTCAAATGAGTTGCTATATTAAATGCAAGACGACACCCACCTAGATCAGAATGGAATGGGCCAGTTTCATATGCGAGACTGGACCATTCCATTCTGATCTAGGTAGGTGTCGTCTTGCATTTAGTATAGCAACGCAATTGAGGCGTACTCAGTCTGACTTTGATACTGGCTCTTTTACTTTTTGTTTTAATATTCACATCAATTATATAAACTACAATAATTTTAACAATTATGTGTTACAATATTACATTGAATAAAATAATTTAAATATATTTACCACTATTCCACTATTCGTTTGCCACCTTTTCTTTAAATATTCCTGGGTCAACACTAAATTGTAATGGTTTTGGAGTGTGTGCACTTTGAGAACACCCTGAGAAGTGTATGCACAGCAAACTTTCAAAATAAGTGGCTGACTCAAACTTAATTTTTCTAGACATTCAAATTTTGTGACCTAGAATATGCGTGCAATATAAATAACTAAAAACCAAATAAATATTAACCAGACTATGAACACAGGACAAGTAGATACACTAGTATCGTCTAGGCAGGGGTTATCCCCCTGTTTCATGGACGGTTCCAAAATATGGGATTTAACATGTTCAATGAACCACAAATAATTGTTTTAAAAAGTTAAATAAAAAACAACTTTGTTAAGCTGTCTATATAATTCCATTTATTGAATAGATAATAATAACAAAGTTTAGTTCTACAAAAAGTTAATTTTAAGTGGTCCAACCATAGGTATTATTTGACTAACTCATCGTATTATTATTATTATTATTATTATTGGCACCACGTCTTACTACCCGTTCAGGTTATACGCACTTACGCTAATGTGTAATGGTAGGGTGAATGTGAGATGAAATGGAGGACCTACAGTTTAACGTGGAATCCGAACCACGGTGGAGGCCTGTTAATCCCCACATTCACAAGATGTCTTTGTCAGAGGTGAAGGAAGGGTTTGGTAATCAGATAAATCTGTGCCGAGACCGAGGATTGAACCCCGGCCGCCAGCACAGAAGTCTGACACCTTACCCCTAGACCGCCAGGTCACCAACTCATCATATTAAAATCTAACAAATTTAAAAAGTGTTTCCGTGTTGCTTATATCCCATCCCAATTATTAGAATGGACCTACCATTTAATGTTGTCTTAATAATTCCACGTTCCACTGATGGTGCGCATATCACAGGTAGAGAACCCTCGAATCTAGAGAGAAATTGTAAACCAACTCATGCACCTAGTCAGGAATGAACAACTCCCCCCTGAACTAACAATAATAATCATTTCCCTTTGCAATGTTTTAGTTAATTGCTTGGCTTTTGATTCAATCCCCCGTACATGGCAAAACTAATCTATCAATGGAATTACATAAAAAATTGTGTTTTTTTAGTACCACGTGTTACTACCCGTTCGAGGAATATGCTTATTTACTAATTACTCTAATGTTTTTAGGGATTAAGAAGGTTGTATTAACAGGAAGTGTTCCCACATTTGATTGGAGGTAGAGTGTAATATGATTTTGAAGAAACTTCAGTGTACCCGGCAGAGTTTCGAATCTCGATCTGCCAGTCATGAGTAGTCTAGCCTACTACAACAGTAGCGCCAAAGCAGATCTCTGTCTTAATTAGTGGATTTCTTTTTTTTCTATGCTCTATAAGTGAGTGTTCGTGAGTTATACTATTGAATTTGAATACGTTCGTTTGAGGTGCATGTGAGACGGTGAATGTTTTAATGAATAGCTTTTAAAACTAAAATTTTCAACAACTTAATATAAGTTGTAGGAGTGAAGTCCACAAACATTAATGCAGAGAGGTGAAGGGGAAACCACATCACGTCAAGTTAAAAACTACCCACAACGTTCTTCACCAGAGATTTGAACCCCGATCTTCTCCTAGACAATGGCATTATGTAATTAGAGCTTTTAACCTAGAACGCGTGGCCATCAATGAGAGCTAGAACATTATTTTTATGATTAGTACTTAAAACAGTATTGTTATTCTAAAGGGTATAAATTGTAAAGATGATTTTCCTTGTACTTTGTCCATCGCATCTCACTATCCCTCCAGGATATCCTCATATGTACAAATAGGAATGAAGAAATGAGGGAGTGAGAATTGATAGTAAATGTACCTGTGTTTGCGTAGAGGGAGAGTGGGAAAACTTTGAGGAAAAACCACGTATAACGTCCAGCTGGGTTGGAGTCCCGATCTCACAGCGAGTACAGTTTATAGCGAGGGAGACCATCTATAAATTTAGAGCATTGTTTCGGGTACGGAATACGCAATTTAATAAGGTCAAAGTATAATTTAAAATAAATGTACTTGCATTTTCGAGGGGTGGAATAATTTTTTTTTTTTTTAGGAAACATTACCATTTATATTTTAGAAAACATTTTTGTTATTGTCCTAAAGCACTGTTCAAATCATTATGTTTGAATTGAACAGTGTCTTATGATAATAACTAAATTGTTTTCTAAAATTATTAATTCTGTTCACAAATAATATGTATGTTATCAGTACTTTAACAACAAAATGAAACTAGAAAAGACCATTTCTAGTCTATGGTTCAACAAGGATTGTAGGAAATTTAATATGACTATTAGCTACGTAAATGTCCGTACTTACAACAGATCATCAAATGCTACAAACAGAATGAATCACCAATAAATCTATTCAGCCAGAATTCAGGCCCGACCTTTCCGCCATCTAAAAGTATAATAGATTAGCCTGACATTTAAACTACGGGGCCACCAATGCCAGTTTTGAAAGGGTAAATTAGATCAAATTCACCCATGCTAATGTAAAAAGTGATTGAGAAAGTCATGGCGATAAATCAAACAAATTTGAACAACTACTCGCAAGTATGACTGAAAAATGCATTTAAAAATTAATTTAATTTTGTATAGCCTTAAAGAAGGCTGAACTGTATTTGAAAGAACGTGATCCGAATACTTTTGAAAATGTATGCAAACTTTATTGTTATTTAAAATATCATAACATACTTTTAACTATTCAGGTGATATCAATAAATAATACTATGGGAAGATTAAACATATTTAAAAAATGTGTGATGGGGTGAGCTGCACATCTCTACAGGATCGGGCCGGACATCATGTCGTTTGATGGGGCATCGGCGCAGTAGAAGGAATAATATATTGGCAGTCAAGAGACCTCAGTGACAATGTCAAATCAAGAGAATAGTAAACAGTCATTTTGGGTTTTGTTCTGCAAGTGTTTAATTCAATATATATAAATATTTAGTTGCTGGTTTAAACAATGAGTATTTTGTAAGGTGAGAATTGATTCATGATCAAAGTAATATATTTAATTTTGTTATGAACTTTTAATCATGCATTATAACGTTTTATTTGAATCATTGAAGTTATTGAGTAACTGAGACCCTTAAGGTCAAACATATGTTTTTTTATATACACTGTGCTCTAACAGTTGTAGAATTTACGGCTCAGACCATTCAACAACATAAGCTGTTTAGATACACCATAGCAGTGGTTCCCAAACTGTTGTACGGATACCACCAGTGGTACGTACAGTTATTATGCCGTGAGAATCCAAACAAAACAAGCCTATTAAATTTGGAAAAAATATAGGTTCTCATCAAATCTTATAAATATACTCGGAGCAAGCCCAACTAGGAGTAAAATAGATTTAAATAGTGTTTGGAGGAATGGCAGCGCTGATTCTAGCCCAAACAGCTGCGCAATCTGTGTTAGTATATTCCTGGGTGCCATTGAAAATATATCTGAATAGTAAATGTTCAGCATTATCTTGACGGTACTCCAAATTACGGATATATTTGATGTGGTACGCCATTCAACAAGTTTGAGAACTACTGCATTTTAACATTGTGTTGATGTGCGTTATCAGTTTTTTTAAATAAATTTCAAATTATTTTGTATTCACATTAAATATGAAACTTAATTTCATCTTAATATTTTGGTTTTGTGTAAAAATAGTGTCTAACAAACCGTTCATTTATTTACACTATTGGATAAGTGATGTTGAAGGTAAAATGAGAATAAATGTACCAACACATGCATGTAGTTAGAGTGGAAAACCATTTAGGACAGAAACACCCTCATTGAACAGGATCGGTATTTGACCTCCGATCCCCCCCATTATCGGCAATAGAGTCTATTGAGAGATTGACGCCTTCTTGGGCCATGTTACCACCGAAGGGATTCTGCGGTCTGGATTAATATCATAGGTAAGAGATGATTAACACGTGTCTCATTAGATACACAATCAACCAGGATATTATATACAAAAATACACTAGAATCTGAAATTGCATCAAGGTGCACATCTCTACATTCTTAACTTAACTAGACAAAATTGTAATCGGCCTAGTGGTTTTTCTAATTCTAAAGTAACTGTTTATTTCAAATTGTGGTGTTTTTTATAAACACGGCCATTTAACTATCTACCTTGGACAAACTAAGGTCCGTGTCGTTATTTTGTGCGACCCGCACACAAATTTAAAACTTACTTGTGTTTATCAACAAAAATGACCAATTAAATAGGTACATAATCAGGGCATGTTTTTGAACATATGAACAAAGGAGCAAGTTTGTTTGTAGTGTTACATATGTACAGCCATAAACGTGTGTGTTTACGGTCATTGCGGTAGTTTTATGACTAATAAATGTATTTGTATGTGAAAATAAAGTTAATTATCTAGTAAATATAGATTCTTGTTTTATTTAAATATACCTTAAAGATCTTACAGATGTACGTGTAGCCCTTGGGGGAAAAAGCTTGTCTACCTCTGGTTTACCTGGTTTCAATCCCATTGCTGAATATTGAAGAATCATTATTATTATTATTATTATTATTATTATTATTATTATTATTATTAGCACCGCGTCTTACTACCCGTTCGGGTTATACGCACATTACGCTAATGTATAATGATAGGGTGATTTGTGAGATGAAATGGAGGACCTACAGTTTAACGTTGAATCCGAACCACGGTTGAGGCCTTGCATTCCCCACATTCACAAGTTGTGATTAATACACATCTTGTCAGAGGTGGAGGAAGGGTTTGGTAATCAGATAGATCTGTGTCGGGACCGAGGATTGAACCTCGGCCGCCAGCACAGAAGTCTTACACCTTACCCCTAGACCGCCAGGTCACCTATTGAAGAATCAAAGTTGCCGCAGATGTCACGCTTTGTTCGATCTTCGTAACCTATCTACATTACGTGTTGTCCGAGGCATGAACCGGGTCTCTTAGCGTGTTAATATCACTCGCACAAATGGTAAATATGCATAGTAATATTCCCTTAGATTAATGTAAATTTAGGATAACTCGAAAGGTTGGTGAGATGCGTCTAGAAACATTGATTAGCATGGCGTAATTAGTTGCGGTCATGTTAGGGAGAATGGGTGGTCTACTTACGCAAGTGGGCAGTTTTCCTTGCGGTATTATATTATTATTATTATTATTATTATTATTATTATCATTATTAGCAGCGCGTCTTACTACCCGTTCGGGTTATACGCACTTACGGTAATGTGTAATGGTAGGGTGATTGTGAGATGAAATGGAGGACCTACAGAGATGTCTTGTCAGAGGTGAAGGAAGGGTTTGGTAATCAGATAAATCTGTGCCGGGACCGAGGATTGAATCCCGGACCCCCAACACAAAGGTTCGACACCTTACACCTAAACCACCAGGTTACCTATTCTATTATTAAGTTTTCAATGAAAATTAATAGCACTAGGACCCGCTTCAGTGGTCGAATTATCTAAGGCGTCACTATCGTAATAGACTGAACTACCAATGAATAGCAGATATCGTAGTTTGATCTAGGGGTGTACCAAGGCATTTTTACTAAATGGTTTCCCACTCTCTCTCAAAGCAAGTGCTTGTACAATTCCCTTAAATTCAACCTTTTTCATCCTTAACCCATTAACGTAATTATTACACAAAAGTATTACCCAGATGGGTAGTAAGATGCGGTGCTATAAAAATAGCATTAAGAATGGTTATATGGTCACGGCGTTTTACTGCCCATCCGCACTACCTTTTTATTTACAATAAAAGGGTAGGATGAGGAATATACAATTATTATTATTATTATTATTATTATTATTAGCACCGCGTTTTACTACTATTGTTAAAATATTGAGGGAACTATATTTCTTGTACGTTTTTATCAATTGATTATGTTTTGTTTTAAAACCTAAATTTTAAAAATTTTGGCCGAAAGGAAAAGTAAGTTTACACAACAGAGCAAGTGATATTAGTGTATGGTAGCTTCCTTTCAATGCACTGATGTATTAAAATACCAATTAAATGGATTATTTAAAATTATATACTAATACAAGCGTAACAAATAATAAATTATACTAAATTAATCCACTACCCTGTAGTATATATTCACACATAAATGTAGAAACACAAATACACATTTATTATTTTCCTCTACAAAAAAAATATTATAAATTTAGTTCTAAGGTCTTAAAATTAATCAAATGATAAGATCTTAGTATTGAAGCTCAAAACAATTAAAACAAAGTTATAATGCATAGTTAAATATATATGGTCTTAAAATCTATATAATCAACATAAACTATTCAAATAGATAGACTTTGCATTAAAGACCTGAAAATAGAACAAATTTACATGCAAAATATATTTTGCAATTATAATTAATTACTTGCGGTGTCATTTTGTGAGTTTCCTTTAATACTGAATACTACATTTGATCGTAATAATGGTGCGCTGAGGAAAAATATTTTCGTAAAATCTCACAAGTTTTATCAACAGAGGTAAGACAAACTTATCAACCTTTAATTTGTACCTCTAGGTCACATAAAATTAATCTCACACATGACCGTTGAGAGATGTAATTATTTGTGAAATAGTAAAAAAGAAAAAAACTTTAAAGTCCACGGAAATAAAAATCAAATATAGCAAGTACGTGAGAGGTTTACGCCCCCCTCAATATGTGTGTTTGAAAATCACGCCGCCGCGTCGGGCCCTAAAGCGCCCTTCTCTCCTTAACCCGGAATTAACCCCACGCGACTGGACCAAAACGGAGCGCGGTCACAACTGACCCACCAAGCGCTCAAGCCAGGCGAACAACTTGGGAGAGTCGCAGCGGCGCATGCGCTGAACAACCCTCCACTATCAAGATTCCGGGCTATTTATAGAGGGGAGATATATGATATTAATCGCAATAGTGTGGCTTTCAAACGGATTCATAATTTTTCTAACACAAAATGTGTTAAAGACTCGAATATTTGAGAGTTATATTAATTTTTTTTAATGTGGGATGTAATGAGTAAGATGAATCTGATTTACGTATAAGGGCATCTCTAAGGATTGTTATAATAATGGAATGTCTCGACTATATCAATATTTAGCTCAGTTTGGGGAAAGATTAGCCAGGGGACGCCCGAATGTGGGTTTACTAATCGTACATTCTTTTTTTGGAGTCTCTTTTCATGTCCCATTGAGCTGAGAGGCTGATGATATTCAATAAGAAGATCTTAAGCTAACTTAATCCATATTATCTAAACCCTGATAATCATGGAAATTATTTCCCTTCTTAAAATATCTCACGGTACCAAACGGGAATCGAGGCCAGATCCTATAGGTCAACTGCCAGTGCCTCCGACCACTACACCACGAGGACAGTTTAAGGATTTGATGGAGTGGGGTTAGTTTTCACTAGGCTCCTGACGGTATGAATCTAATAATCTTAAATAAGAAATATTTAAATCAATAGTAAATTTAATAATAATATTGCTAGTTTATGGAAATTATTGTTATTAGTTATAGTAATATAAAGAAAACTTATAACAAAATTACACTATTTTATGGTCAAATTAGTATATTTTTTTTTACAAATAGATCACTCTCCCCAAAAAAACTATATAGCGGCCTAAAATGTTTTATTGTAAATAGAAAAAATGCATATTTTGATATAAATACTTTGTTATCTGTACTAAACTTAGTATTATAAATACGGCAAAATTTCAGTTTTAAATTAAATATTCTAGTAATCTATGATTACCACTTTTTTTTCGGAATGGTTAGCCAATTTGTTCACTTCTAGAGGAACATCATGATGGAGATGTAGAATACTAGACCCGAAAGCCATTCTTCCGTCATTGTCGCTCGCACCATAGAAAAGTCAGACACTCCTTACGACATTAATGTATATGTTTCAAAAAAAAAAACTGTAGGTAGGGGCACTCACACCAATAGCCCTTCTCAACCCCCACTTCCCTGGATCCACCTCTGAAAAGGTTTGTAGTTCGATGAAAAGTTGACAGTTGAGAAGAGGCCAGCAAGAGAGTGGTTTTTTCTAAAATGTATTCCGTCAACGCATTATCTGTGTAATCTACCATGACGGTAACAATTCATATTTAAGGTAAAAACCCGCATCATGGGATCAGAGTAGTAAATGTAGACCTCATCTAGTATGGTTTACCTGGGATGGAGATATTGGGGTTTGAATCCAGTCCTGTTATACCGAGGGTGTTTTTTTTAATGGTTTACCACTCTCATTCTCCAGTTCAGGAACATTTTCTTTAAATTATACCTTCCAGAGCCCCTACCACCAGTGATCGAATTGAGAAATTTTAATAACTGGAGTAGTAACAACCAACTACCTATAATTCCTTAATCTATTTTACAGCATGAAACTGTTACACTGGTAGACCCTATTGTAATGCCTATACACACTTCAATAAGTTGCATGCTTATCCATGCCAGTTTAATTGAATGCCAATAATCTGCATGCTTGTCCATGCCAGTTTAATTGAATGTCAATAAGCTGCATGCTTGTTCATGCCAGTTTAATTGAATGTCAATAAGCTGCATGCTTGTTCATGACCTAAGGATTTGAAAAATTCTTTTTACGTTGTTATGGAAAAATATGAGAATGCTAAGAATTGTTATTAATATTTAATCCATATAAAAAATTTTGTTTCATTATAAAGTGTTTTGTACTGTTCATTAAATTGGCAGAAAACACCAGATATTCTATTCATTAGTGTAAAGTTCTTTCTCACCATCATAATCATCAACTCTTTCAAGCCTTTGGCTGGGTCAGGTTAGTAAAAGGCCTCCGTCTTCCTCTATTCTTCCACCACTCTTCCTTCTTTTTCCTCTTCCTTTCTTCTCCTCTCAATAGAACATTTTATGCTATTTGCTCCTCCAATCTATTTCTTAGCCTTCCTTGCGATCTTTTTTCCTACATACTTCACTTTCAACATTTGTTTTGGCATCCTCCCTTTTTCCAGTCTCATTACATGAACATACCATCTGAGACTTGCTTACTCTGCTATCTCATGTACTCCCAATATTCTCATTACATGCACATACCATCTGAGGCTTGCTTACTCTGCTATCTCATGTACTCCCAATATTCTCATTACATGCACATACCATCTGAGGCTTGCTTACTCTGCTATCTCATGTCCTCCCAATATCCTCATTACATGCACATACCATCTGAGGCTTGCTTACTCTGCTATCTCATGTCCTCCCAATATCCTCATTACATGCACATACCATCTGAGGCTTGCTTACTCTGCTATCTCATGTACTCCCAATATTCTCATTACATGCACATACCACCTGAGGCTTGCTTACTCTACTATCTCATGTACTCCCAATATCCTCATTACATGAACATACCACCTGAGGCTTGCTTACTCTGCTATCTCATGTCCTCCCAATATCCTCATTACATGCACATACCATCTGAGGCTTGCTTACTCTACTATCTCATGTACTCCCACTATTTACAGGATTGCTTCGTTCCCAATCTTATTTCTCCTCGTGACAACTTGAGTATGGGTTTGTCTCGGCCACCGGCTTACTAAACCTTACGTGGTTAAGCCTTTTCTGTTACGTGCAAATTTTAATTCAGTTAAGTATTATTTAGGACCACACCAGGACAGTGTTTTTTTAAAACAAATACTGGCAATATTGCCTGCGTGGTGGAATTTCATATGTTTTTGCATATTTCAGACATCACATATTGGGACTTTGATTTAAATGTAAATTCTGACTCTCCTGAGCAGGGTCAGTTTTTATTAGACCCGCTTAACATTTCTAAAGGCTTAGCGAACAACAAACATCAATTATCATTTTTAATTTCATTCAATGCAATAAATATTTTGAAGAAAATATGGGTATCTATAAAACATATATGGCAAGGACATATTCTAGCTAACATAAGTAGATAAATAACACGTTACGTGAAACATGATTTGTAAAAAGAAACATGTACTTACGAAATGTGTGTCTCTTTTATTTTGCTGGTTAACTTGTGGCACAGAGTACAAAAATTCAATTAGATACGCATGGTATTGACACTATGGAAGACAATGTGAAACAAAAGGTATACATCTTCTTCCTACGAACAGAAACAGCAAATGCCCTTTCAAAATAATCCCCACAATCGAGGCTAAAAATGGGCAGTTGAAAGATTAACATATGTAAATTATTTGTGTTGAAGTCATTATTGTCTTGTTATAGAAATCGTCCTCTCTGTTTGGAAGAAAATTCTTGGAAAAACCATTGTGATACAAATTACAGTACAAAATACAGAAGCGTAGTAGGATCTGGGTTCGTTCTGCCTATAATAGAGGTATTTTGGAAAATGATAATGAGAACAAAACAGTAACGTTTTAGTGTCTAGGTGGAACGCTTTAAACTTGTTTTGTATCAACCGGAATGCTCGTAATTTTTTTTTGTATCAACTGGAACTGGCGTTCAGGTACGTTCTGTTCCAATTCTAGCACTGCCTACCACAATACGTATAGTAAGGATGGGTATAAATACTTGATATAAGATATGATTATATGTGATGAAAATATCTAATCATATATCAGATATATTCTACATATAGTCGTAAAATATTTTATTCATGTATGTCATATTTCAACATAATAATCATTAAAATAATATTTCAACATTTATGAAACATTTCCAAAAATAAACATTATTAGAACAGCTACTAAATATAATTCTAACACCGACTAGTGAAAAAATGACTTCTATAAATTAAACATAGATAAACTCATATATCCACTAGAGATAAATTTATAGTATTCCTTTTGTTTTTCTCAAATACTTTTTTCTTAACAAAATTCCCTTAGTGAATAATTTAAAGACTCTGATTAGTGTTTGGTGACAATAATGAAAACCTTATATTTGACTTTGGCTTCAACTGTGCTTCATATGTTTCAAGCATCGCTCCAACTTCACTTCAAATTTAAAACGTGACCTTCGCACACCTATATTTTCCATTAGTTTTCTGCAAGATTCCCAGTGATTTCCCTATTTTTTTTTACAAAACAAGAAATTCCTTGGTATTCACCAATCTTCCAGGTGTGTGGTCCCCTGATCTTGTAAAATTTGACCAGATTCGGTGGACGATTAGTCTAAGGAGTTACTTTTATGTTAGACCGGCCTGCTTATGACGGGATGATCAGAGTTTGAAATCCGGTCGGGTCTACTGAGGGTGGAAATTCCTAAATTGTTTCCCATTCTTCTACCACGTAAATGCCGGAGGAGCACCTCTAAAATCCTTCCTTCCCTATCCCTACTTCATTAGAGTAGCTATCATAATTGCGTATAACCTGAAAAAATAGTTAAATGCGTGGATATATTAAACTAAATTGTAGAATATGGTGGACACCACCAGTCATGTGAGTCCTAATCAGAGCTGCACTTGCGGCCGTCTTTGATAGCTATGGATTGAGGGAGGATTTGAAGTTTTCGTGGAAGGCAAGATAACGTTATATCCCTGGCACTGAAGAGTGTCACTAATCACTGATCCACTCAGTGTCATGTAATCCTCCCCTGAACCTTGTTCCCCTCACCTCCTCGTCCCACCCTACATTAGTGGATACACCATGAGTCTCTTGAAGTGATAGCATATAATCTGTTTCAAGGCAGGGATGGATAACTTTTCAAACAAATCCACTTTATCACAAAAAGTATTAATACACGATTAAAATAACCTAATATATAATTAGGTGTGATTATACAGGTATAAAGGTGACCTAGTGGTCCAGGCATAAGGTGTCGGACTTCTGTGCTGGGGTCTGGGGATACATCGTTGGGGTCCTGGTACAGATTTATCTGATTGCCAAACCCTTTCTTCACCTCTGAAAAAACGTGTATTAATCACAACTTGGGAACGTGTGGAATACCAGGCCTCCACCGTGGTTCGGATTCCACGTTAAACTGTAAGTCATCTATTTCATCTCAAAATCATCCTACCATTACACATGAGCTTAAGTTCGTAAAATCTGAACTGGTAGTAAGACGTGGTGCTGATAATAACAACAACGATAATAATAATAATTATAATGGTTTAAATCTGATTTCTTCCTTTTTTTTCCACCGCATCTTAGGCCGGAATGTAAGAACTAGTCTTGATTGGGCCAGTAGTCAGGGTTTGCAGGATAGGTGCGAATGTAATTTGATAAAGGTTTTATGGTAGTGTATTTAATAGAGTTTGAAACATGGCAAATAGGAATAGGGAATATAAAGAATAAGTTGAGCTAGCGTTTCTTTATCTGGTGAAGGCTACTATGGCCATGTTGAATGTTAGCAGGAGGATGAGATATTGACAAATGTGGTTAAGTGAATTTTTGAGAGTGTGAAAAACAGATGTATGGCATACGCATAGCAACAAAGAAACTAGGTTGAACACAATTGAACTCAACCACTCGATGTGAACTGTACCTAGTAGCCGGTCACAGTGAGTTAAAAAAAATAATAGAACTTGAATATACTTTGACGATTCGCTGAAAAACCAACAATAGTTGTAGCACCAGAACACGTGAGTGAATGAGTACCTAGTGAGCACGAGCGAAATCTACCGAGAGATGAAGTTATCTGTGCTGTGCTAATTTGGCGTTTGCTACTGATAGTTCGGGTGTGCCATCTCCAATAAGCCTAGCTTATCAGTAGTATAAGACCTCACCCACATTACCGACTCCCTTTTATTTGTTCTTGCACACCATCCGTTCGGGCTATACGCATACATGAATTAGATGATCAAGGTGAAACTGTATAAGATATGTACCCGCATCAGCAAGAAGGGAGAATATAAGCCCATCAAGGAAAAAAAACCTAATTACTTCCAACCAAGATTCAAACACTATCCCTATCACCGGCATTCCAGTCTAACAGGAAAGTGACGCGTTAGACCATGTGAAGGCAGATTAGTGGTATATTTTTAAAAATTTTCAATGTTATTAAACAGAGAATATTGGTATATTCACTTTAAAATTCGATATCCTCACCTTTATATCCAATTATAACGCCATTGTAACCTGTACCGGCACTAAATAGTAGTAGGCTACTAATAGAATGATATATTCGAGAGCTCACACTTTATTTAGTTTAACCATAATATAAGTTTTGTATCAATTTTAAGATATCAGTTAAGCATAGTGGAAAATGGCACATCACAACCAGACTCTAAGGAACCACTTTCACATAATTACTGTAAAAACGGAAAGCACCAATGCATTTATTATAGAAATAACAGTAATTTTATTGATGATTTAATAGCCATTGATCTGATTCTATCCACGCTCTAACAATATGACTCGATACTATTTCAATTTATTATAACTTTTCTGTTTCTAAATATTTTTAGAAATATAAACATTGCTTAATATGAATAAAGGTAAAGGTTTATACGTACTGTTTACAAGAAGCAATTTATTGTTTTATATATAAATATTCATTGGTTTTATTTTGGGAGTAAATTCAAAAATTACTCATAGGATCGACACGGGACTTCTTCTGTTGGATTCCATATTTATCAGAGAACATGGTAGGCTTCAAGCCATCAAGCTATCTCATCATTAAATGGAGCACTGTCTAAAAAAACCCAACAATTAGTGTGGTTTCATTTACGTTTTAAGTCTGTAAGAATTCCAATACATTAAGTTTTAATATGTAGATATTATTTTAAGTCGCTTTGGAAACGAGGTGTTTGTAAAGATCGACAAACAATTATAAAACTCCTTGGCAATGAGTGTTTTTGGATGGAAACAAACATGAATAAAGATATGATTTACAAGAAAATGTAGTGTGTGTGTGTTCTGACATTTCTATGTTCAACTAAATGCTCGAAGTCTTCAGAGTATGATTTCAGTAATTGTATGGTGTTACGTGCGAATTAGGAGTAATTCGTTTTGTTTCTTGGTATAAGCCAACAGCATAGTTTTGTTTGTTAAGCTAGGGCACTTACTAAAGTGTGCTTTCAGTAGTCTTATGGTGCTACGTATGTTTCTTGGTACTAAGCCAACAGAGTAATTTTATTTGGTAAGTTAGGTAACTAACTATAGAGTACTTCTTTCAATTTTCTAGATTATTTTAGTTAGTAAAGATAGACAACTATCTGGTGTACCAATTACTGTCATGGATAATATATAAAGTAGCTTAGTTATTTTTAGCATAAAGACTAAACACAGAAAAAAGTAATAAAATCATAAACTATGTTTAGATATTAATTCTTTATTGCCTTCAAGTATGCTACAAAACGCGACAGTACTCAAAATAGAGATAAAGTCTGAATGTGTGCTAAAAGCTAAGATTTCTTTTGAATATTAAGGTATAACATCTCTATAAACAATATTTTGAACTCTTGCCGGTTGGTGAAAAAAAAAAGCACAGAGCAAAAATGGTTGTTAAAGAGTGCAAACAAACTAATGTTACGTAGTAACAGTTTACAGTTAATCTAATGAATTATTCATGTTCAACGTTTATGACCTAATTCAATAAACCTTTTTTGAATATGCCACATTACATATTCAATTTTTAACTTTTCTAGAGAATATTGTCCTAAGACCTACAGGAATTCCAAATTTTAGATTTTTAGGATGTTTAGAAGTATTCAAATAACTCATGCAGGTAAACCAATATTAAAATTGTATTGAATTAGAGTGTTAACATCTGGTTGCACTCTTTGCATTATTTTTGTTTCAATATCTAGATAACAATGCCAATCTTAAATAAAATACACCTATATTAAATTTTAAAAACAATCTTGGCAACGAAACATTATTTCGCCCATAAATTGAGTGCCCAATCGAAACAAATCCATATAATTGAATCTTAATTTAGTGTACGTAAAGTGGTTTTTCTTTAATAACTTACTATTCTCCCTCCATGCAAATACAGATACATTTCCTCTATACTCTAGTCTTCCTCGTTACTAACAAATTAGCGTAATTAGTATTTAAGTGTACATCCTGAATGTGCAGTAGGGCATGGTGCTAAAAACAAACAAAAAATCAATTTATTTCGATAAGCTCTTTAATTTCAAGAGAATGATCATTGATAAATTGTAGCAGTTCCTTAAGTGACTTTTCATCTTCTGCATTGAAAGTCACACATTCAGTAGTAAGCCAGCGTGCCAGAAATAGATTTTAATAATGGCCATTGCCTTACTCCTCCATGCATTCTCAGAAAAAGGTATCCAAAAAGCCCTTGACTCTCTTTGATTGCTGCAACCACATTATGGAGATTAAGCCCATAATAGGAATGCATTGGTTGTCTGAACTCAGCATTTTGTCTAATTTAAACTCCATAATTTAAGTTGCTCAATGTGCTATCAAAATAAGAAATATGGGGGGTAGTGGACAAATAGTTTTTAAAGTCTTAAGCTTAAACACCAATATTGGTTTGATCCCAAAGATTTACATTGAAATTATGGCCGTCTTTGGTGACAGGCTAAAGTGATGTCATGAGGCCTAGCTATATTATTATTCTTACGGAGAATAAGTAAATATCTCCCTTTTTTTCATTTAAAGCTTTATTTGGCATATTGAACAGTATTAGATCTGTATGATTGTGGTTCTAAGTTTGTTTTACAAGTATAATTTAAATAAAAGTATTTTAAAGCTGAAAATAATGCGAAAAAAACATTAAAGTATAAACTAGTATTTGTTAGTTCTGGATGATGTTCCATTCACAAACATATTATAATACACAGGCCTATATTAAAAATGTTAAAAGGACATTGTTTCGAATATTGGTAAAAGTTTTATTTATTCATTCAAAATGCACTGTAGTATTCGATTTAAGTGATCAAATTTTGCTCCCTATTTGTTTTAAACTACACGCTTCATAGTTTTATAACTATGAATAACACAAACACACAGTAAAATTACAGACCTTTTTGAAAATATGATATTGTTAACGAAAGCATTAATCTTACTCACAAAATAAATGTAAATACAAACTGTGTAGTCACTTGGTCCTATTGTAATTTATAAATTGCAAGAAATATAATTTTGAACTTAGCTTTTGTAAAATGGTAATTTCCTTTTTCTTAAAAATAATTTTTCCCAGAATATTTTATCATTCATATATTAATTTTGTGGATCTATTTAAGAAAATGCTTGGTCTCAGTCATATCTTCATAAGAAGAGGCTGATATATTTCAAAATAATTTTTCAAACAGTAGGCCTAATATGGTACTAAAGTGAGTTACTGTTTATAAAAATCAATTTAAAATAAATTATTAGACCCAATAAATATGAAAATTAAGTTTATTTCCTAAAGCGTGCTAAAGTGTTCCATAGAGTTTTGATACCACGATGCCAGGTTATCTGTTTGAAGTTATATATCACAAAATGTGCATACAAGTAATTGAGTGTACATTTATTAAATTAATTTAAGACTACAATTCCATTATTCATTTCATTGAATGTGTCAGTATTAACGTAATATGTAACCATTTTTATAACGAAGTTGAACAAAATATCAAAGAATAAAATATTTAAGGAACTGCTCCTGGATTAAAAATGAGTCGTTATCTGGTATATTCTCGCACATAAAAGTTTTTCTTTTATTAAAAACTAGTCGTAGACATGTTATTTTATTCAATTTTATAGATTATTCACCAAAATAAAAACATTTACAAATCCTAAAGACTTATTGGAACTCTGATCGCTATTACAGTTGGAAACACAATAATCTCTTAGCATTTTGTTTAGCTGTCATAACTTTATTATTTTTACCATTATTATTTATACAGCCACAATATTAGTTAATTGATTCAATACACTCACAATACACCCAAACTTATCATTTCAAACAAATGAATCACATGATAATTAAAAGTTTAGCAGGGCAAAATAAACTAAGCAAATAGACCATAATAACTTCCGACAACGTGGCTATGTAGTTGAGCAGGCCTCTCTCGCGGTGTTGCAAAGCATCAGGATTCCGGCCTGCTACTAATAGGCATTCATATAATTATGTTGGTTGCTGGTTAATGGTTATGCTCCGGTGGAAGGTGAAGACGGGAGTGTGAAAAGGGAGTTTTAGAATGAGTTAAATGAAAAGTCTTTATTGCCTGTGAACCGGGTGAAAGAATTAACATGTTAAGAGAAGTGAATGGCTAGGTGGGTACCCACAGAGAGAATTCAGATAGAGAGTGTGCTATGGAGGAATGTTGAAAAGAGGTAAAGGATAAGGGTACGGAGTTAGTGAGCTTGTGTTCAGAAAAAGGTTTATTTGTATAGAACACTTCAGAAAGTCATTCACTTGTATGTATAGCAAAGGGGTAATTCGAGAATGATAATTGATTTTGTGGAATATTATGAGAGATTTTGAAGTTTGATAAGTAATACTTGAGCTGTGCATGGATATTAATGTCAAACCGATCACTTGCTAGGGATCCTCGTAGTTGAATTAGGTAGAAATTATGTGAGGAAACCGTGCAAGAGTATTAAGCAAGTAAGAGTGAAAGTGAAAAAGTTGCGTGATTATATTGTGAGAGCGCAATATGAAAAATTGCTGAGTGAAAAGTTAACTTTACCAGAGCAGGATGTAATAAAAAGAGAATAAAATAGGCTTTAGTTCAGTGAGCTATGTGTGGATCTGTTGTAATGGGAAACTTCAAAATTTATGTATGGTGGAATGAACAGGTGAAAGAAGCTACGAGAGAAAAGAAATAAGCATACAAACGAATGATTAATTGAAATAGTGAAACAGGACGTAAGAGAAGGTGAACCATATACCATGGACCAGATATTTGCATATCATTAAGGGAGCAGTGAGAAATTTATAAAAGTAAGGAGGAAATCTTATAGTGCCCTCGTTGATCTGGAGAGAGAGTACGATCGGGTGAATAAGAGAATGTTATGGAATTGCTTGAAGAGTATGGTGTGGATATATGGTTGGTAAATGCAATTATAGCGGTGTATTATGAAAGTAAAGCGTGCATTATGATGTATGTAACTTGATGCGGATGTTTTGACATTGAACAGGATGTTAGACAAGGTTATTCTATGTCTACAAGGTTGTTTAGTATATCCGTTGATAAGTATATGAGGGGTGTTTGTGTGGTTGGTGTACAAATTGGCAATATGAATGTGACAGTACTGTTATGCAGATTATGTCGTATTAATAACTGAGAGTGAAAGTGACTAGAAGAATGCATTCGTTTGAATGTGATGACAGCCAGAAAGTATCTTCGTATAAATGTATCTAAATTAAGGTGATAGTTTTTGATAAAGATGGATAAGAACAGGATGGTCAGACTATTTTAATTAATATAAAACTGTTAAAATAAGCGAATAATTTTGTACATTTGAGCATAATATTTTGTAAAAATGGAAGGATAAATGGTGAAATTGACAGACAGGGGAGGGCATCCCGGATAGTATTTGGATGTATGTGGACTATTGCAACGAATGAAGTAGTATCGAAGGAGGCACAGGTGGCATGCACTATATAATTATGTGTTGACGTCAACACTGTTTTATTGATGGGAAGTGTGGATTAGTCAGGAGAAAAACAATAACCAGTTGAATGCGGTGGGAGTGAGATATCTAAGTCGTGGATATGAAAAACTCGTATGGACAGAACAAGTAATGAATGGGTGCTGAAGGAGTGTGGTTTGAAAGGGAACCCAAAAGGTAAATGTGAAAGAAGCGTCTCACGTTGTTTGAGGCATGTTGAGACTGAGAGAATGATTGTGGATCGAGTACAAATATATGAAGGTAGATTGTGTGGATCAAAGGAAGTTGTAGGCCATGTAAAACTTGAAAATATATTGTAGATGAATTTGTGAAAAAGGTACACACTAATAATTTAAAAAATAAAGGATCATGTATGACTCGTTGTGAGGATGTTGTTGAAGCGAAGGTAGTATGCAAGTATAGGGAATAGGTGTGTAGAAAGTTAATGAGGATGTATTAATTTCGGATTTGTTGTTTTTTGAGCTATAAACACAATCTCTTGCCTACCCCGCAAGGCAACTGTGTGTTTATGTATGTATGTATGTATGTATGTATGTATGTATGTATGTGTGTATGTATGTATGTATGTATGTATGTATGTATGTATGTATGATATGTATGTATGTATGTATGTATGTATGTATGTATGTTAAATTTATCCAATATATATTTATATATAATAAATACAGTTTTCGTCTTATATATATATATATATAAAGATAATATCCACTCTATTATAAAAGTCATATAAATTTAATTTATAATTTTAGAAGTCACAATTTAGTCGTGTTAAATGTTTTCTTAATTTATATGTTCATCATTCACAGCCCTGTACACTATTCCATGTGTCAAACAAAACATTCTTTCGAGATTTTCCAATATTTACTCACTTTAATGTGATATCGTTTTAAATGTGGTGTATATATATATATATTTATTTATTCCATCTTAATCATTCCATTCCATATATATATATATTCCCAAGCAATTAATTGGACTATATTATCTTTAATATTATTTTAAAACAGTACGTATATGTTTTTCCCACCTCGTCTTACAAACCAATACAATTATTACTAATATTTGTTAATTTCATTATTATGGCAAGAATAAGTGATATATAATTCAGAGAAACATTTTGATATTTGCTTGGAAAGAGATTGGGCCATCATTTAGAAAATGCCCTTGCCACAACTGTTCTCACCATCACCGTTAAACCAAACTAAACGAGCTTGACATTTATGCTGCGTGCTGTTAGCTGTATTTTATTGAAACTTATTTTAGTTAGGTAATTTCAATTGATATAACACAGATACAATGTTTTTGCAATTTAATAATAAAATAATTTAAAAAATCAATTAATTTAGTAAAGTCAAGCTACAGATTAGTAAAAAGTAATCTAAAAAAACACGTTCCAACACACATATCCTTTAATATAATTTGATAAGCCCGTTTCAGGTAATAGAAATTATGAGGAAATGACTGAACAGATTTTGACAAACGACCACTCATTTTAATGGTTAGGAGTTTAGAATGTCGGGAAAATATTAGTTTCCCACGAAAACCCGTTTTTCACAGATAAGTTTCAGTTTTTAATTCTTTGTTTAGTCATCATGGAAACCGTTATATGCTGCATGGTTGTAAATACCTGAATTATATATATATATTTGGCTAAGAAATAATTACTCGATCTTTATTTGTTTGACCAATCCATCAAAATTTTCTCTTTGGATGAATATTTATCTTTGGATGCTGGTCATAACAAATCTAAATTTAGATGTTTAAACTATGGAAACATTTATTTTTTATTGGAATGTTACTATTGTTAATCCGCATTTAAATCAATTATATTGAGCATAATTCGAAAATTAAATTGTTAATTTCGTGAAAATATTTTCTACATTTTGTTTTGCACATGATAAAATGATGTTTAAATAATTTTTGTTGTGTATTATAAGCACAAAAACGATAAAATTATCTTAAATAATATTTAAAAATTGCAATTTTAGCTATTAAATTATTAGTTTTGGTGCTCGTTTTATTCAAATAATAGGTTTTGATGTTCATTTTATTCAAATAATGGGTTTTGATGTTCATTTTATTCAAATAATGGGTTTTGATGTTCATGTTATTCAAATAATAGCTATTGATGTTCATTTTTGCAAATAGTAACACAATACAAATGCAGTAAATGAAGCTTTTTTTTCGTTTTTTTCATTTTACCGCTTAATTTTGAGGATATGATATTTAAAAGAATAATGTTTTTGTATCCCACCTATATTTTCACATTCTTACACAGACAATTAGTTCAATTATGTTTCCATGTTAATATTGATTTTGAGGGAATGATATTTTAAAGTACCGTAAAGTTTTGTGTACCACTTATATTTTCACATTAGCTCTTTCTATCTGACTCTCTCTCTCTCTCTTACGGTCTCACATACACACACACACACACACAATCTCATATAATATTATATCATTCTCGCTCCAACATTTTATCCCGTTTTCTCACACACTCTCTACCCTCATATACACTATCTATCATACAATTTTTCTCACATTATTATATACTCTTTCTTAATATCTCTCTCAAACGCTTTCTATCTCTCAATCGCTCTTTATTTCTAAAACGCTCTCTCTTTCTCAAACCCTCTCTATCTCTCAAACTCTCTCTCTCTCTCTCAAACGTTCTATATCTTGAGCGGTATTTCACCAACACTAGCTCTCTCTCTCTCTCTCAAACACTCTCTCCTAAACTCTTTTTATTTTAAACTCTCCCAAAGCTATTTTTCTCTCTATTTCAATCTCACTCTCTTTATTTCAAACTCACATTATCTCTCAAATTATCCCTCTCTCAAACTATCTCTCTCCCAAACACTCTCTCTCTCTCACTCTCTTATTCTAATTTGATAAGCCCATTTGCGGCAATAGATATTACTAGAAAATGTCTGAACATATTTTGACATAATACCTCTCATTTTAAAGGTTAGGTATCTAAGATGTCGGGAAAAAATATTAGTTTCCAACAAAAAGTTGAGTTTCTCAGAGAATTTTCAGATTTCCATTCTTACATCACCATGGAAATCCTGCTATGTTCATGAGTGTATATATGTGGATAAAATATCTCTCTCTGGTTACAAAATTAATACCAACTCAACTCTTAATTTAGTGGTAAGGTGCAACAAATATAAATATTAGGGTTGTTAGTTGAAAATTTAGGCCCTATAAAAATAATCGATGATATTGAGTTACATAAATATATAATCAACAATGCTATATTTACACGTATAGCATTGTTGATTTTATCCTTCCTCTTCTTTGTCCTTAAATGTTTACATATGCTTATATGTATAATTTGATAAGTCCTTTTAAGTTAAGTGAAATTGCGAGAAAATGTTTGACAGATTTTGACAAACATCCATTCATTGTAAACGCTGTGTGTCTGGGATGTCAGCAACAATAGTATATTATTATTATTATTATTATATTATTAGCACCACGTCTTACTAACAGTTTGGGCTATACGAACTTACGCTAATGTGTAATGGTAGGGTGAATGTGAGATGAAATAGAGGACCTACAGTTTAACGTGGAATCCGAACCACGGTGAAGGCCTGGCATTCCCCACAGTCACAAGTTGTGATTAATAGACGTCTTGTCAGAGGTGAAGGAAGGGTTTGGTAATCAGATAAATCTGTGCCGGTACCGAGGATTGAACCCTGGACCCCCAGCACAGAAGTCTGACACCTTACCCCTAAACCACCAGGTCACCAGTATCTTCAAACAAAAACAAAATTTTCCTAGCGAATTTTCCATTTTTCCATTTTGTGTACTCAGGGGCCCACTTGTACAATCATTATTTGTCTGCATCACCACGGAAGCCACGATTTGTGTCCTTGGTTAAAAGTAATAACTAATTTTTACTTGAGTATTTTGGTGCTATAAATATATATAGAGCTGGAAGAGGGGTTGTTTTAAAGTTCTTATCGTCATTCAAATGGGGAAAAAAGTTTTGATTCAAATTAAACACCAAAATATCTATGTAAAGTTTATATACTTTGACGCGTAACCTTTTAGCTAGAAATTCGAGTGAATGCTTTATATAGAGATATTTTCCCCCAAAAGATTTAGAATATATTTTAGTTCAATAATCTACAGAAATCACTTCAACGAAACACTAGTATACGTATAGTATGAATTTAAAAATACATTTTACATCCATTACGGTTTCCGGCCTGTGTACTGGGTCAATTATTTATTAAAGTGATTTATTCTCCACTACTGGCTGGTTAGGCCTGGCGTAGCTTCATCTTCCTTAGAGACTAACTTAAGACTAAGACAGGCACAACACCCAGAAGAGTGTAAACCCCTATATTCATCGATGATATAATTTTGGCCATGGTGGGATTCGAACCTGATACTCTTTGTTCACTATACAGACACGCTGCCATCTGAGCTAAGGTGTCAGTCTACACATGTGTATATATAGAAGAAAAGAAAGATATGTTCCAATTGAATACTATCACTATTCACTATAAACACGATGATTGGGGTATTTTTTTTGGTCACTAGTACGCTTACATAGCCTAACAGATTAAATAAAGGAATTTAAATGAGGACAATATTTTAGAAGTGCACCCACATTTGTATAAAAGTGGGGTTTGAAAAAACTCACACATGCTCACCCGGCCGAGAGTTGAACCTTGACTTTTCAGTCACCAGCATTCCAATTTAGTATGAGTTTGATACCTTAGACCGTGTGAACACCGTTGTGGGTCATAGAGAGTCATCTTCTAAGTTCAATAAAAATAATACTGTTTCAGACACAAATTATCTCAAGTCATGACTTTTTATTTTACTTTTTTTATTCTGGTCCAGTTAATAAAGATAACATTTTGGAATGCCCTTTTTACTTTCCAAATATTGACGTGTTTTACAAGAGTAGAAAAAAATAATTACTCAATTCTTTCTTTTCTTTAACGTTGATCCTTCGAAATAGCGTCTTTGTGATCTTGAAGACACGTTCATTTATTAGATTGAAGCGGGCCTTACGTGATACGCTTTCGGAAGTGAGGTGAACCTTTTCGTTGCTATATTTGGTTTTACGCTTGCCTTGCTGAGAAAGTGTAGAGACCATTACTTTTATGTGTAGTTTAAGCAATTTGCGATGTCATTCTAGTTGGGGTATTTTGGAAAGGGCTTCTATTGAGAAATTTCCCTAATTGTGTTCATCGTTACACATCATACTTTCCACTTGGGATATCAGCAATACTTATGCTATTATTGGATGTTTGAGAGCTGTTCACTGTTTATTGTTTTTAATTGAGAAATATTTCACGTAAAATCTTAATTCACAAATTATACTATAATGATTTGTCATCATTTATCTTTAAAACCTTTATTATGAGAAAAGTTAAAATTAGGAATAAATTCTAGTTTAAAATAGGTATAATTTAAACTCATTTTATATTTTATATAAATTATGATAAGGTTTTTTTGCAACCTAACTCCCAAATTCTCACATAAATTTTATTTAACCATACAGTTCGATTAATTTTTAATTATCTATTCAAAACTCTTCAGGCACTATGCACATTAATTTTTTTATTTTTTGTGGTACGGTTATAATTGGTTTTAATTATAGTTCATTCAAACTGCTAAAGATAAGGAGAGAAGCATTGGAGGACATTTACTCCCCTTCTTCTAGATATTGCTAGTGGTTCACTTAAAATTAACAATCTTTATCTTGTTCTCTTTGAATAAGTAACTCTAAGTTTTCTGAATCTTGGGCCAACTGTATTAGGGAGAAATAATTTAAATAAAAACTGTGGCCGCTTGAGTTATCATGTGACTTAAATGTGGCGGGCGATAGCCACTCTAGTTATTCAACGCCGTCCTGTTCCTGAGTCACTTCCCCAAGCTCTGGAAGCACGCCAAAATGATATTATCGTAGTTAACATAGCTTTTATTATAAGTTGAGTTATTTATTTAAAAAAATATAGAATAAAATGCTGAAGCAATTCCTACCTAAACGAGCTACGTGCAGTACAAAAAAATCTAAATTTTCATGTGTGAGTTAAAGAAAATTCATCTGATCAAAGTAGAAATAATTCTTCAGATAAAAATATTTGCTAACATATTAACAAAAAAACTTGCATTATTGTTGAAGACAAAATTTACGAGTTCAATAAAACTGTATATTTAAAATATATCCAAACAATTCTCAGATTTTAAAAATAAAATGAAGTTTGTTGAATCCATGGGTGTCAAAATATGTATCATCATTTTAAGGGTAAAAATAATATAATAAACACTATTTACTTCTCTCCATATAATGCTGGGGCCATACAGAGTGCCACGCTATGTACGCTACTTATGACATTGGCGATCGGTCCATATAAGCATTTAAAGCACGACTTGCCTACTTTCAGCGAAATAATTTTTATTCTATTAAATAAATTAAAATAGCTTGAATATTTTAAAATCCTAAACAAAATATATTTTGGCAGCATCTTTATTTAAACTTTTTTATTTTTCAAGTGTGTTTGTGGGATTGTCATCTCCACGGAGCCTACGAAATCTTTTAAGTTTACTAGAAGCAATTTCAACCTTGCTTCTATGGCCTTCAAATGACATGAGGTTTGAAAGGGAGGGAAAGAGGCTAAGGCACATGTGCGTCTTGTATGTCCCCTATACAATCAATAGAGGTAGGATAAGAGCAGAGTTTAAAACGCCTCTCACCGTCGTGGAATGAAAGAATAGTTGTAAATATCCACCTAGTGCTCATTGTCAATTTTGGAGCATGCGCAGTGTCAATTATACTTTATTTGTTATTACTGGCGGGTCTCGTACGGGCAATAATTTGTTTGGTTAAAGTGGTAGTTTTTATATTTTATTTTATTAATCATATTACTTATTTTGATTTAATATAAATATATATTTTCAGTATGTGTGTGGTAAACATGTGATTATAGTTAGTAAATTATTAGTGAAAACTTTTCAAATTTTCAAGACTTTACTTTTAAAAATGAGACTGTTAAAAATAGTAGACCAACACAAGATTTTCCACAACTTACTTTCTGTAATGTTTATAGTAAATCTTAGTCCATAGATTTAAGTTAATTTATTTTTATGAATTTTTTTTTTGCTCTACTCACAAAATGGTCATTTAAAAATCAATTCATGATTTATAGTTTATTCTTTACTTAAATTATACTCCTAAGAATTTAATGCAAAAATAAATAATTAAAGGCTGTTCACCCAGCTCCTGAGCCTACCAACTGCCACTGACGTACACTATGTACGCTACACCAAGTGGCCACACTGAAATCTACGATTTGTACGAGAGTCTTCACTCTCGTCCAAGATGTTGATTGGTAATTTGCCTGGGAGAGTAATGACAATGACAATGAGGCTTTGTTTTTACTTTCAATAATAACCGTAAAATAAAATGAGTACACGATGTAAACATAAAAATAACAGAGTTTGATGAAATTTATCATTATCTTGTATGTTAAGGTCCCAGTATTCTTCATTGGCTTTGGAACAAAGCCATGGGTACTTCCTTACTTTGATATCCCTGGTCTGTCAGCTTCGGAGGTAACTGGTTGAGGTCTAGATGATATCCATTCGCCAGGTGACGTTTTTTGTTGGATATTAGTCTCGCGGATCATGTGGGTAGGGGTAGGAAAAATGTCGGTGGGAAGGTCCCGGCAACGTAAGTCGCGGTGGGAGGTAAAGGATATAGATTATATTAAACAGTATTGCTCGTTCTTATTTTTGACAATTCACCTTTGCTCCTTCGCCGTGAGGCTGTTGCCCGACTCCAAATTAACATAAGTGCCAATCTATTTCATCTGAGAAAGGGCTGATTAATTGTTTGAGTACCATGTCACTGTCATGACTCTTAACTTCGTGAATGAAATTATATACCTTATGAAATGAAACAAGTGAAATGAAGCTGTAAGAGAATTACAACAGTATTAATATATATTAAACTATGAGGTGAAAATTGGTGATCGTTTGTGTTAGCGCTGGGTCTCGGGTATAGGAAGGGTTTTTTTTCTCTTAAGATTGGGGAAGGTGTGTTTAAGGTTTGGTGGTGATTGTGGGTGAACTATGAGGGTCGATTTTAGTTCAAGGCCAGGAGTGGGATTGGGGTTGGTAGTATTTTTTCTTGGGATTGGGTCTAGAGGTGATACATTTCCATTCCCCATCTGGGGCTGACCCTGGTTCCAGTATTATCCTCTGACTCGTAAAAAACCTAGTCGGTTATCCCAGTGGCGTCCGGCCGTGAAAAAGGTAATAATGGCATGAAATGTGTGATTTGTACGTGAAGGTCGGGCTAAGTGTTGGATTGAGGATAGGATAGGTGGAGTGGTCTTGTTGTTGGAAATTCTACTGTCATTCTGGTATAGTTAATTGTCAAGTGTTGGTAAATTTTTATTCCACTAAGAATGTTACATCTAGTTTATTTTTGTTTTATACATTTTTTCTTGGGAATTAAGGATTTTATAATTTTTTGAATTTTCTTTAGTTTTTAATTATTTTTTTATGTTTTAGGTTATATTAAACATTTATATAGAATAAATAGATGCTAAGCTACACCAACCTGAGTCATTTACGGTATCGTGGTTCATTCGGGTCGTACTGTCCGAGTCCTCTAACAAGTTCGTTCTCGTGCGTTTCATTCTGGTCGTAGAACCTCTTGTTTCTGTCCTAGTAGACTTTCTGTAGTTGGCGGCAGTTGGCCATGGTGTGTAAGTCGGCTATTCTAGTGCGTCTGTCTACCCCAGTGAGTTTCCGTAATATTTTCTTTTGTGTTACCTGAAGTTTTTTAGTGTTTTATTTGGAAGCATAGCTCCATACTACACAATTATAAAGGATGATGGGTTGAAGTATTTATCTAGATAGCAGTATTTTAGTGGGAATTGAGAGCTGCCCTCCTTTGAACTGTGAGTACTGCTGTATGACTTTACCCGTTACTTTACCATTTCTCTTATTTATATGACTCCTACAGGTGAGTTTACTATCTATTGTGATCCCAAGGTACTTGGCTTCGTCTTTAAGTGGGATCTTTGTGTCAAATAGAGTAAGTGTAACCGGGAGCTGTTTTCTACCTTTGTCTAAGATTAGGGCTGCTGACTTAGTGGGGTTTACTTTAATTCTCCAGTTGGAGAGCCAGTCCTGGAGTAAGAGGAGGTATCTTTGCATAGCAAGTGATGCATAATTTATGTTTTATTGGCTACATAGAGCATGATATCGTCGGCAAAAAGTCTAACCTAAACACGATCGTGGGTGGGAATGACTGCTACATAAATGTTATATAAGTGCGGTGCTAGTGATGAACCCTGTGGTACCCCTACTTTAATAGTGTGTGTCTGCAATCTCTTGTCATTCATAACCATCTGGAACGTACGCCATCTCAGGAAGCTAGCTATCAAGAAGATTGACCATTTTGGGTAGTTGAATTTTATTAATTTCTGAATAAGTTCAAGGTGTCAAATTTTGTCGAAAGCTTTCTTGAACTCTAGGAAGATAGCTATAATGTATTTATTTTCTTCAAATGCGTTAGTTACGTCTTCTACTATGTTTATTATGGGATGGGTGGTGAAAAGGTGGTTTCTAAATCCAAACTGAAGATTTGGAATAACACCTAGCCTATCATTTATTATTTTCAGTCATTTGAGAATTAGTCTCTCGTATACTTTACTTAAGGTCGTTAGTAAACTTATCGGCCTTCTGTTTTGAGGGAATATCAGGTCCTTACCAGGTTTAGGGAATGTTATTACCCTAGCCAGCTTCCAGTCAGCCGGGCCGTAGCAGAGCGTCAGTAGTGAGTTTAGTAGAGCCAATAACGCTATTAGCGCTCTCCCTGGCATTTGTTTTAATATTTCGTTAGTCAGGTAGTCATGTCCTGGTGATTTTTTCCTAGGTATGTCCTTTATAGTGTTAGTGAGATCTTCCAGAGTGATTACCTCTGCCCTAGTGTCGTTTGGTCCTACCAGATAGTCCCTGACTGTTCTAGTCGCATCTCTGGTAAAGTCATGATCTTGTGGTTCGTTATTGGTTTGAATTGTTTCTCTAAAACCACAGCTATGGCTTCAAACATATCTGTGCTTTCGTAAACCATGCCATATTTCACGTGGATAGCTGGTACGGTCTTTTTATTCGTAGTTTCCCTTAGTTGTTGTGTAACTTTGTACAACTTGTCTCTGTCAAGTGCGGCGTCGGTGACGTAAGTGTCCCATATGTTCCGGCTGATATCCTTTACTCTCCTCCTAACTTGGGCTCCGAGTCAGTGGTAGGTCGTCCTGTGCTGTGGGGTTCTGTAAGTCTACCAGTTCCATCTCATTTCCCATTTCTGGTCTATAAGAAAGCCAAAATCCAGGTATTGTTGTCGGAGGTCATGTTGTATGGATGTCCTAGTGATGTATACCCTGTAGTATTCCTGCACTGTGGTCGTGAATAGTTGTAGGGTAGTGTCAGCCTGTTCTATTGAATCTACATCCCGTATTTCTGGTAAAGTATCCTCTGATGTCCACCTAAACTCGTCCCAGTCATAGCTCGCTGTCGTTTAAGTTTCCTTATCACAAAGTTAGTGTCCGTCTTAACTTCACACAATATGAGATTGTTGTTTGAATCTAGTTCCTTTAATACCATCATATCCTCAGTAGTTACAACAATGTTGGTCAATGACACGTCTATTATATCTGGAATCTGTAGATAATTTTAGGGATAAAATGTGGGTACGTCTGGGGCAACAACTACGTAGTCGTGTGTGTCTGCGTGGTCTGCTAATATTCGTTGGTTCCTGGGGGTTACTCGGCTGTTACAAATGGCGTTTTTAGAGTTAAGATCTCCCGCCAAAAAACAGTTTGTCTGCGTTTGTGATTTCGTCTAAGTCTTATAGTAGTAGCGGCTTAGTCGGGGGTGTGTATATGGCCGCGAACGGGACACTCCCCCCACTAGTATTTACATTTATTCCAGTATCATCTATTTTCTGGAGATTTTGAAATTTGTGTGGCTAGTGAGGTAGATGGGTCTTGATCAAGATAGCCGTGCCCCCTCCCCTACCTTGAGGCCTATCGTTTCTATAAATAGTGTAGCCGTAAAAGTAGATATTTTTTCCTGTGTTTAGATGGGTTTCATTTATTAGGGCAATGTCTATTAAGTAAGTTTTATAAAGAGCTTCTAGCGCCTTCGCTTGCGTGAGTAGTCCGTTCGCGTTCCATTTAAAAACCCGAAGAATATCTTTCGTCACCGTCACGTTTGTGTTAGTCATAGTTGGTCGATAAGTTTTGGGTCAATCCCTTTAGCAGTATTATCAGTTTTTCAGTCTTGTCGGTCACCTCTCTGAGTCTAGTGAGGTATGGTCTAAATTGTGGGAGTATCTTGAAAATGTTTAGGTCCTTAAGCAGCTTTATGATGTATTTTATATCTGAGAGTGAGGAAGTGGTGTTTTATTGTTGTGGTCTCTTGTGCCCCACAGTAACATCGTTATAGTAGCAGTAGAGGGATGCGGCCTTTAGGGATTGTTTAGCTGTTGGGCCTGGGAGTGAGTGGTAGTTTGGAGGAACAATTTTATGGGTGCGTGGGATACAAGCGTAGTTATTACTGGTGGTTTGTGGGGGCGCTGTCTGTGTTGGTCACGTCTGTCATGTGTTGATTTTATTGTTCTTGTCCTCCAAAAGTTGCATGTATACCGGACACTTGTTGTAGTTAGCCGTGTGTGGGCCCTTGCCATTGATGCATTTTGCCGGTGTCGTTTAGTCCTTTTTAGGGCAGTTGAGGGTGAGGTGTGCTCCGAAACACTTCACGCATCTGGGCATGTTTGAACAGTTGTTCTTCGTATGCCCACGACGCTGACACTGGTGACATTGCACAATCGTGTTTCGAGGAGGGATGTAGTGTTCTACCCTAACTCTTGTCTGATTAAGGTACCTAGCTCCAAAGATAGTTGTGTGAGTTTCGGTCTTAGCAAGCGAGACCAAAAATGTTGGGAGTAGTGTCACTGTTTGAGTTGTGTTGGTTAATTCTGCCTTTTGGCTAAACTGGCGCACGCCAGTCACTGGGTATACTATGTCGATTAGCTCTAATTAGATGTCCTCAGAGTCCATGTTTGGTGGCAGTCCCTTTATTACTACCTAAACCGGCTTGTCTCGTGAAAGTGAGTAGGTGTAAAACTTTTGTTTCATTTCCTTTAGGAGGGATTGTACAAATTTGAAGTCGTGGGTCCAGGTGGTTTGTATCTTAAGTCCGTCCTTGGTGTAACTAACTCCTTTTGTGGTCTTGGTGTCTTTGGCAATCTCGGTAATCATTTTATAGTTGTGTATCTCTACAGTCATTATTGGTGGCAGTTTCTCTTTCTTGTTGTTGTCTGTCTGTGTTGATGGCGTGTCGTTGTTTATTTGTTTCTCAATGTTCAGTGGTGTGTATGTATTGTAGGCCGTGGTGATAGTTTTCTTTGATTGTGTCCTGTCTGTGTTCCTACATTTCCTCTTATATATGGGTTTGTCACCTAGGGTAAATGAACCGTTGCCGTCGTGATCAGTTTCCATGTCGGTTGTCTCAGGGCTAGCCCCCGAGCTAGAAAAGTTAGCATTTCTGTTTGTTCTTGGTTTTGTGAATATTATTGTGGTGTCGTTTGTTTCGAGTGGTGCCGTAGCCATTTCGCGCAGCCCTGACAAGGGCGGGATTGTGGCGCATGGATGTGAGGGAGAGTGGGGGCTCTCCCTCCCTGTGGTGTTTTGTTGTGTGTGTCCCCAAGATGGTCATTGACTGCAAGGTATAGCTTTGCAGTTGGCCGCGTTTTATGTCTTTCATCTACTGGTTGGCACCGTTAGCATAAGCACAGCTTAAGACCCCGCACAGATCGTCTCAGACTCTGTTGTGTAAGGTGATGGGACTAAATTCGTTGTCTGGGTTCGGATTCCTCTCAGGTGTCGTCACGGTCTTCTCCAGGAACATCAGACGCGTCTGACCTCCTTGGAATCTCGTAGAAAAGTCGAATCCTTTTGCTCCTTCAAGCAGGTGGTACGTAGTATACACCCTCCACTGTTGCCTGACCTTGTCCAAAGGGAGAGAAGGGAGCTTTCCATTGGCGTGTGAGAACGGGAGAAGCAGTATCCACAAAGCGGTCCAATAAAGGGAGAAAGAAGAGTTTTCAATTGTGCGGGGTAAAGAAAACTCATCACGGAGGGTGACGAGAACATGAACTGTAGGTCGTCCCAGGCAGTATAGAGGGGGGTTGGCGCGGTCTGTGCAAGTGCGGAGAAAATACGCAAGGGCCGAACCGTGAGGCACAACCTCTTCAATTAACTGCTCCAGCAACATCATATTCTTACTTTAAACACAGTTCTACTGTCGGCTGCACGTGACTGGATACCACGGAGGGTCTACTACGAATGTCCTTTGTCAGCGATTCAAATATAGGTGATAATCAAACACACCAAGACGTAGCTAAGATGGCGAACATTGCATACATAACGTACACAGGCCTTTGTGGCCACTTAGGTTGTCAATATAAGGAGCTATTTTTCAACCGCATAGCAAACATACATAGCTAACTAGCGCTCTATGTGGCCGGCTCATAAGGATGGGCCGTAGATTTATCTTTATTGCGTCGTCATTCTTGCGTTAGTAGTATAAACTTTTGACAGCAAAACTTGAAACGGTTATTGGGTTGAAAATACACACGTTCATCGTTGACTAAACCTTGCCGTGCAAGCCTCTACTTTTGTGAGTTTAGTGACATCCAACATTCCTTGCCGCCTTCCAAAACTGGCCTTGCAGCTTGCAAATGAATGGCAACTTGATCATATGTGGTCATTTAAAAATCAGATGAAAAAAATGATCAAAATCGTAAAAAAGTCACAATGGAAATTAGTAAGGTGAATAAGTAAAAGTGTGGCTAGATTCTTTCTGTACAAGTCGTTTAATAGGTTGCAATCCCGCAAACGTCATCGTGACGGGTCGAAACAGTTTCTGAGATTATATGCATAAGCAAACACATTTCTTCCTTGCCATTTAACGTTATCAAGATGGGGCGTGTTGTTTCCTTTAACCTCACTCTTTAACAAAGTGTAATGTGAGTGGGTTCTCAAAATGGCCACAATATTTTCGTTTCTCTCACACTCTCCCTCTCTTTCACTTGCTTGAAAACGAGTCGTCTTGTCTAACATATTCGGTGATTCTACGCACCCAGTTGAAAACAAAAATGGATTAAGTACTTGTAGCAATGTTGCTCCAGCTGGTCATTTCAATAATGAAATACGTAGACATTACGAGGAATAAGCTAAATTATAAAATCTGTTAAAGAGCAATTGTAATAAAATTTGAAATATCGTTCAACTGAGCTTAATGTTTACAAAAAAGGAAAATAATTTACAATGAAATACATTGTATCATTAGTATTTAGTTCTTGGATCTGTCCGCTGGGAAAAATAAATATCAACCTAATAGTTTTACCAACTTAAACTAACATCCTTGTAATTAAAATGTACGAAATAAGTATTCGTTAATTAAAATTATTACAATGTAAATGATAAGAATGTAAAGGTAGAAAATATTAGAAAACTCACTATAAAAATAAATTAATGTATACTAGGGCATAACAATTTTAGATATATTAGGATGGTTTTATTGATTATGAACTTATGAATAACCATAATAAAACCGTAATGTTAAGATTTTTCCAATAAATCAGACGGCACACTTTAGTTTCAACTCATGAAAAGTGAAAAGATTTTTATGTAAAAAAATACAATTTTATTATGCCTAAAGTGCAATACATACACACCATGTTGGAAATCTCTCCCTCTCGGGAAATTATGTAGGAAGAAAAAAACTGCTCTCGGGCAGAAATTTAATGAGCTCTCTGCATTAACAAAACAAAATATAATGATGTGTACATATTATTCTCACCATATAGACTCAGACATAAAAAAAACTGAGTTTTCTTGGTCATGGAGGTTATTTTGCAGTCATAGACAAAATATTATAATAAAAATTGTTTTTATTTTAATGGGTAAAAAAGATAATAAAAAATAGATAAAAGTCGCCCTCAGTGGTCTTGGTGTAAGGTTCTCACCTCATGACCCGATATTCGTGGGTTCAAACCCAGCTGGATTCTACAGATTTTCTATTTTTATTGAGTGATAACATTCAATAGTACAGCTTATTTAAAAGGAAAAGTAAGGCCATTAAGCTCATGTCAATTGTGGTATGTAAAATAACCCTGGAAGATAGAAGGGAAAACCTTTCCCGGCAAAATTGGTAGGCACTTTCGTTCTCGCTCATTAAAATTCTCGTGTGATGGATGATATAATCTATCAGTTCAGAAAGTGCACGTTAAATAATTCAAATAAATATTGTTATATCAATTAACATAATGCTATTTTTAATTTAAAATTTTAACTGTAAACTTTACTTAAATATTAGATTATTGTTTACGTTTATGATTCAAACCCTATAGTGTAAGGTTATGCTTGAAGGCTGAGATTGTATTCAAGGAGTTATGTTTTTAATATTAGCTTTTAATTGTATTTTAGAAGACTTTTGAACGACCGATTAGCCGGGGGATTACATATACGATTAATCTACAAACAAATATACATAAAGTAGGAAATCAGTTTAAAAAAAAGTAATATAAATTCATTCATAGTTTGTTTGTAAATCGTGGAGACAACCAGGTTAATAATTAATAAAAATATAATTAAATGAGCTCACTAACAATGCTGTGAGGTCTTATATTTCATAAAACGGCGAAAACTAGATTTTTTTTATTACATTATACTATAACAATAATTTTGCAATCATACAACATAACAAGTATTAAACATCGAAGACAACATTGATTACAATTTGGTTATTATATATTTTACAAATAAGTATAGTTCTAATTATTAACTTTTTGACAATGATAATTTATTTAATTCATGTGGATGATTTCTAGAAAAAAGAACAGGGTAGAGAAAATGTATGTTAGGATATATTTATAAATGATGTCGAAAACATTTTAATTGAGTCAAATGCTTGTTTTAGAAACTGAATTCCATCTTATCTGAATATCATAATGTACTCTACTATACTTGTTCACTAATTGAGATTGCTTTAAAACCAACCGTAGTGAGTAAATACTTATTACCTCCTCCAGATTTCCTATTCTAGAGCCATTGAAAGCTGTGCCGTCTTACTGACTTCTTCATTATTAGTCTACCTATAATACTAAATAAAACCTTTCTGAAGTCTAGAAAAGTAAATTAAGCACACTCTAGTTTCATTTCATGAACATTAAAATGATGTTTTTCTCTGGACCTCTTAAGATTATACAAATTTATAACTTTTGTGTATGGAAACTTTGAGCATGTTTTTAATGTTTTTATTATTTTTTTAATCACAGCTTCTTACTACCTGTAGTCCTACATATTAGAACCTACCTATAAATAATAATTGAATGGCTCAGGTCAATAAATGCCCAAGTGACATTTTTTGGCGAATTTGAGTTAAGACCACCATTTTGTCCTACATCCAAAGGGGAATCTTGTGAAGGCATAAGGCACCCAAGTTTGAGTTATTTAACTGGTTTTATAAAGCAATGAAAATTAGCCTCAAGGCAATAACGGACCAAGTACATATCATTTGGTAATTTCTTCCCATGAGGTCCCGTAAGGTCCCCAGTCTAAGAAATCAATTCTATGATTCAAAGAATACTGGTAACTACGGCCATCTACTTTAACATACATTTTCTTCTCGGAGATAATGATTAGTAATTAAAGAAAAAGAAACAATGAAAACAAAACAATATCTTTCTTAAATAAATCGTTGGTTTACTTTGTATATACCTTTTTGGCGTAATTTTTCTATTTGTTCCACTTTCCACATAATAATGAAATTATTTATTATTTTTAGGCCAAAATAGATATTTTATCTACAGATATACAGCCATACACAAATCAAGGGGTTAAATGTTGATGTAAACAAAGAATAAAAAGCTGAAACATTGGCTTTTTGTTAGAAGCTACTATTTTTGATAATATCTCGGAACCATAGCATTGAGAATAAGAGTTCCTTTGTCGAAATCGGTTCGGACAGTTTTTCATAATAATTTAGACTACCGGAAATGGGCTTACCAAACCATGCGATGGACCGAAGGAAATATTTAAAGACTAAGAATGGGAAGGAGAAAAAGAGACAATACAAAGAAAAATTCAACCTAATATTATTGGTTTGTATGATACATACAAATATTCGCTCTAATATTTTTTATTTGTTGCATAAGCCCACTTAAATAAAAGGTGAGTTGGTATAATTTGTAACCAAAGAGAAATATTTTATTTACAGATACATAACAAGCATATATATTAGTATTTATATTATGGTGATATAAACAAATAAAGCAAAGCTGAACATTTGCGGTGAAAATAGGATTTTCGTTCGAAACTACTTTTATTTCCGACATCCCCGATTTCCTACCTTTAAATCGAAGTGCCGTTTGTAAAGAAAATGACAGCAAGAGTTACCAAATTTACTCTGCAAGACCCTATGTTGACCTAATGTCACTTTTGGGAGTCACAGTTTTCACAATAAACAATTATTATTACTTAGATTTTTTTAAAGCGTTTTGACACTATTCAAATATAATCTAATGAGCATACCCATTTGTATTTTCTATTTTATGGAAGAGGCCTTTGTAGTTCACTTAGAATTGTTTCCAAAACGAGAGCTTTTAAAAAGCAGCCTTATCTTAGTGAAAGTTCAAATGGGCAATTGGATGAAATCAGATAGTTCGTGACTTAATTTGCCACCATACCTTGGATTTCCCTGTTTTCTACTTTTTGTGAACAATTTCCAATTTATTTTCGCGTGAAATTAAGCACTTCGAAGTTAGGCCACACGCTTGTTGCCAGCCTGACTAATAATACTATTTACATCTATTAAATAAAATAAAAGGACGGAAGGAACAACGTAAAACATTGTTTTAAATAATCTAAATAAGGAATTTTGATTTAAAGAAGATCACTTACTTGTTATTAAACTTACTAATTATCCTTCTAAGAAGTTGGTTTAACTCTTGTTGTATTTATTTTCAACGTCGACCATGATTGTTTTAACGCATGCGCAGTTCTATCAAACAAGTGAGTAGCGGATCTGATCGTGAAAGAAGAAACAAATAAAGATGTAAATAACTCAAAACGAGCGCGCTTTTCAATTTTGACAGATAGAAATAAACATTTAATTCTTTTGTGAAAACATTGTTCACCATTCATTGGGTTATATTTCAATATTTATATTAAACCTGCATTTTATTTTATTTTTCTCCCTAGTCCATAGCCCACATTTTATCTTTTGTTTTTTTATATATTAGTTTTCTCTTTGGACCTGGAAGTATGAATATAACATTTTTAAATTTGATTTTTGGAAGATTTTCGATAGGAGTCGAGTACTTATTCTTCGGGGTTGGTTTAATTTGGAGCCAAATCTGTGGAGCTCATAATTAAAATTATTTTAAAGTGAATTAAAGGTTGTGAATTAAAGTAGAAGTGGTATAATGGAAAGCTAAGTGTGTGTACAAGAACTAGATTGTTTATTTTCGTTTCAAGTTGCGTAAGAATTCGAATTACTAAAGTGTAACAAATCTCTTAAGTTGGTGTCAATATGGACTAATTAAGGGGTGAGGCCAAGCCAACTCTTCAACTATAAATTATTATTATAATTTTTTTTCTCCTATAAAAATCAGAATTTATTTACTTTCAGAAAGACAGACTGACGCAGAGAATTAATTAACATTCCATTTTTATGTCTAATTATTAATTCGTTTATTATATATTATTTTTTCCTTTTTTTTTCAACAATACTGCTCTATACTTTGTTAAATTAGAATTATAATTACCCGGAATTCCATAGGTAGGCTTGGGATGTGTTAAAAGGGGAAACAATAATAAATCCACAAAAGTGCCAACAATTATTATATACTTTTTTGTATTGTAGTCTAAATTACATTTTGTTCCAACAATCCACTTTATCTAAATTGTTCATGTTTTAGTTTTAAGTTTTCCCAGTGGTCTAGAGTATTGAGAGTCGTAGTGCCACTGACTGAATTAGCCAAGGTGATTTTTTTTCTTTTAATTATTAATTTTCTCCTAGATACTAGGGGTGGCGCCCAACAAGAATTCAATATTTATACATCTTGATGTTAACTATTGTTGTTACAGCATAAGATGTCAGAAGACACTTGATACTAGACAAAGTAAATTATATATATAAATATATAGATAATACATATTTCTCTCACTGTACAAGGTTGGTGACGTCACACAAACCATTTTAGTTTGTGTTCATGCACATGTGTTTACAAAATAAAAACGTTTTATTTCAAAGCCAATAATGTGTATGGATCTCTTTCTCTCCAATATAAAAAAAATCATTTTGGTTGCGAGCTATAAGAAGATACAAGTATAAAGATAATAAAATCTAATTTATTATTTCATAAACTATTATAAGAATAATTTGTTAGTAATGTTTAAATATTAGGGAACAGACAGTTAATTTGTTTCCTTTTTCTGTCGGGGGTCAACAAGACGACGAGAGTCGCCAACACAACCGACAGAAGGGGGAAACAAAGAATCCTCGAGTACCTTCTTCACAGCTTTAATTTGTCACCTTCCCATTGGTGCAAATACAAACAAGGTGAGGAAGGGTAGGGATGTAGTGACCAATAATAGGCAGCGGTCCAACAGAAGTGTTAAGTAGGGAAGTGTAGAGCAAACTGAGGCATTTTTGTTAAAAATCCAACACGACTCGGGCGCAATTTTGGAGACGATCGTGTATCAATAATTGTGGGAGAACTTTGTTTGCAATGTAGTACCGATAATATTTGGTAAGTGTAATAGGACTCAAGTTCCAAAACCATTATATAGTTTAGTTAATCATATGTGATGTGTTAAGTATATCATTCTTAATTTTTGAAATCAACGGTGCAAATTGAATTTACAATGTATTATATATCAATGAACCCACAACGTAATAATAGACTGATCAATTAATTTTTGCACTATGCAATCACAATTTAAACCACCTAAAATAAGGTATAAAAACTGATCTTAAAATCAATTTTATATGTAATTATATTGTTGCCACAACCACAATATATAAATCATAATGGTTTTATATATAAAAAATGTTATTTCAATTAGTTACGAACAAACCAACTTAACTGTAATCCTTAAGAAGGAATTACTATTTTTATTTGTGAGTCTAGTACAACTAATAAAATAATAATTTTTCCCACATTGGTGAATTTTAGCTAATATTTGATATAACAAACTTTTGCTAGCTATCAACCACCACCACTCTTACGGTGGATGGAACTCATAGCACCTCAAGATGTTAAAGTGCTGTGTTAATTTTGTTTTCAATTACATTTGGGACAACAACATTGCAAATGGCCATTGATTTTAAAGTCATTAAATTTTACCATACATTTTTTTTTTGCTCATAACTAAACGATGTTTATGATGATATTGAAAGTACGTACTTAGCGAACCACAGGGAATCCCCTTGGTGGACAGTTTAATACGCGGGTTTGCTATGAATGGACGAAACCTCATAATGGGTGAGGCAGTGGGCGGGGGTATCTTATACATCTAGCGTGCCTGGAAGTTACATACATTCGTCCAAAAATACCATAGTCCACACTTTTTTATGATGGCTAAGCCCTGATTCTTTGAATTATCTTTTTCACTGCGTTTCCTTACCCATACGTGTTATTAGTAAATATATATATATATATTTATATACGTATATAACGTTAGTTTTCCTTCTACTTCCCTCATTCCTAGTGTAATATATACATATATATAGTGTTCATTTGAAAACTATCCAACAAAATATCTCGAAAACAACGCATCGCAGAAGAAAATGTCTCAAGCAAAAGTTGTTTGGTTGTGAGAGGGAAGTGAGATGGTAATGATGGCATGACCTTGGGTTGCGTTTCTAGGGTAATGTTAAGGTCACTTTGATTATTTTTTTAAATGAGAACACCTATTTTTATTAAATTTTATTGCAGATCAAGCTATGCCATTTTCAAAATGGTGGTTTAAAACCTTTTAAAGTAAAAGCTATCACGAGAAATGATCCTCACAAGTTTCTGAGTCGCTGGCACCGGGCGCGGCATTAGAATTTGACCTATTCATACATAGCTCGGGAAGGTACAAGTGTTTGTGTGTAAGATTGTAATAAAACATTGTTTTTTACTATCGATGCCAGTTACAAATCCATTAGTTGTCTCATTTTTTTCTACTGTTAACATATAATCTTGAAAAATTGTTTAGAGTATGTAAGAGAGAGAATAATTGATTTTTCTATAAGAAGCTGAGGCTTAAGGTCATCCAACAATCAAAATTTTACTGAACTATTTTAGTGGTTGTATAAATATAGGCTATAAATATTGATTCAATTATCTCAAATCATTACAGTTATCGAGTAATAAGCAGTCAAACTTGCTATTTTATCCATTTTGCGTACTTATTTTAAGGTAAAGTAGTTAATGCATTGGTATTAGATTTATTCTAGCTAGACATGTATATGAAGTGTATGCAATGAAGTAGTTACAAGATCTTAAATAAATATAGTTTTTAGTCTATAAGATATTTAATAATTGTAAATTTACAACATTTTTAATCTTATATAAGTACTTTTCGTTTTATACCCTGATACTTCTATTTTATATTCTTTTATAGTACATAATGCCGTTTTTTAATTTGTTTGGTTTATTAAACTAACTCTATGCTTTTATATTATTTCTAACACTAAATTGATCAAAAAAAAATGTAAATTTGTTATGTATATTTCCTGAAACTTCTTTCTTTGACTGTACTTACCAATAACACACACTAGCCGAACAAGGAAGTATCGGGTCATCTTGACTAATGACTCATACTAGAGTGTTTATTTTTAGCACCATGTCTTATTAGCTGAGTGCTGAGTTGTGACATTTATTTTGTCTGTATTTCCTTCCGGCACTTTGATTATATTTTACTGTGTTAATTTTGTTCTTCAACTCAAAGAGTCAAAGGAACTCATTCATAGCTTGGTGCATCCAAACGCGTCTTGATTTTAAACCTATTGCTTATCTGATTATTACAATTAACTTCATGAATGTATAAAAATATATGCGTTTCACTTTTATTACTGGTTGTAAATTGAACACTAAACAGAATATACAAATCTTAAAAGTGATAAAAAAAAAATCTAGTTTCATATGCGTACTGCATTTCTTTAGGTATTTTCTAAAAAATAGTTTAATTTTGCGTGTTTATTGAACATGGATAAGTTCAACCCTAAAAAGAAACGTGCATCAAGACCAATAAAAGGAAACAAAAAAGCGAAATCGCTCAAGAATCGATATAAACTTAAAACAAAGAACGATTTGATCATCGATGTTTCCACGTACGTAATAAACTAATAACAAACGTAGGATATATACATGTGGTGTATATATCATTTACTAAAGATATAGTAGCTCCCTACTTGTAGTTGGTAAGGAACTTTATCATACATTTAAATTCACCATAAAGAGTTTTGGTTTGAATTAAGGCTTCCTTAAATAATTACTAATGAATATCAATCAACACATAAGATGCAAATAATTTTAATAATGGGAGTGTACGTATGGTGGAGAATACAATTTAATTAATTTAGATTGGTTGAAAAATGATACCTGCACACTAGGATAAAATTGATTCCAGGATCTTAGCGCGTCAATGTTCTAGCAGTGAGCTATCCATGATTCGTTTCACGCTCATGAGCTCATATCCGCGCGAACTGAAGATATAAAAGCGTAGTCAGTAGAGTCAGTGCAGACTATAACGTATGTTAATATTATAGTATAGGCCTTTATGGGCCTTTTTGGTTTATAATCTGCTATTGTTTGATGTCCCGGGGCCTTGTTACCACGGGTTCATAATTGTTGTTAAATACACAAATAATATACTACAATAAAGTGATTTCAACTTCAAATAACGTTTAAATTTCCCTATTTGAAAGCGAAATAATATTACAACGCACACGCTTTTACAATATTTATGTAAGTTTTCTATTACAAATCTGATCTTTTATTTACATTTTTACAGAATTGTTATGTGTTCCAGAATATTTGTGTTCGTGTCCTGGAGAGATAGATTATATTTAAAATTATGATTTATGTATCCTTAACTAGGCCTACTACATAATAATTATATTAGATGTATACAGTAGATAGAGAAAAATGTATATTTAACAATGATAAGGTATTTTACGCCTTGTATAGGATAATAATTATATACAAACTAAATAAGTATATATTATATTATTATATCACCCATACAAACACATTTATGGCCAATCAGATTTATGTGCTCCTTCATATTACAGAAAAGAAAGTGATTCAGAATATATGTTGTAAAAGACTGAAGCTGGATGCCCCTTATCTAGACGTCATTTGTTACGTACTGCTGGAATGCCTTCACGTTGAGCGCCATTTTATGTACTAACTTCACTTTGGTTTGAAGAATTAATATATTACAAATAAATGTTTTTGAAAATAGATACTTTTGTATAAACTTTAATGGTATAATGTATTACAAATCACTGTTATTTGAAAAAGAATAATGGAAACCATTTAGGTAAAAACACCTTGGCCGTGCTTCCAAACACAACCAAGCTAACATTATCAAACTATACGAGATGCATGCTGTTTTGTATTACACATCTCTCTAGTCTCCCGAAAAAGAGTAGAATGACGCGTCTACCAAGCTAGCGTCCTCTCGAGTCGAGCCGTGTGAACCCCGTAGTTCATACCCTCGAACCCAGACCACTCCTTGCTTTCTTTCCATCGACCAATGGGGTTAGTTTTTAATTAGCGCGCATTTAAGAAAACAGACGACGTTACTCTGCACCTGCTATTATTTTACTGCGCAAATACAACCCGGAAGTAAAACCTTGTTTCTGACACGTGCAGTTAAAATAAAAGAAAAAGAAACATGGCCGTAGTCAAGAAAAGATGAGTTTACTTTATATTAACTGAAAATAAGAAATATTAATATATTTACTCTAAAATATGATCTCGAATATTAAAAAGACAGGAAAAATCGATATCATTACAATGTCTGTAGTAAAAGAACTTCCATTATCACCACCGGAACAAGTTTCGAAAGCTAACAAAGATATGTGGTTGGATAGCTCCCCCTCTAATCCAAATAATACTGTTGATAAAGACGACAATCAGTTACAAACTCCTTTCATTATTAGACACCATAAGTATTCGGATCTTTTATTGAGTGATTCAGAACAGTCCAGTAGTTTTTCAAACAAACCTTCCAATATGGAAGAAAATCTATCAGAAAATAATAATATTGAAAGTGAATCTGAAAGCGACTTGGCTGAACTTTATATGGAAAATATGAAAAGTGAAGATATAGGCCTAATTTATGGTGACAAAATAATAAATTTACCTTATTTTTTAAAACAAATTGAAATTATCAATCACCACCCAAATTCATGTACATTGGGGCGCTATGTTCTAAAAAAAAAGAAATTAAAAATGGTTTAGAGTTTAAATTGAAATATCATTGTGACAATTGTGAGGTAACATATATTGTTTTATCAGTCCCTTAAAAACACGATAACAACATTAATGATGCATTGGTGTGGGGAGCACTTTCCACACGAGTAGGCTACTCACAGGCAGAAGAAGAGCTGATAAACATAATAGACTTTCCAATGATGAGTGGAAAATAATTTCTTAAGTACGAATTTAAAATTGGAGATGTAAGTTAATATATGCAAATTAATTTAAAATGTATACATAACTTCTTATCTAATTTATACTAAAATATAATTATTTTCAGCATAGTATAAATATGGTTTAGTAATTACGAGGTTCAAATCAAATCTGCTTTATTTATAAAACCGGCAATTTTTTTCTAGCAATATAAATACCAACAAATTTTATTTACAAATTACTAACATATTATTTAGGTACTAGTTATATTTTAACATAAACGGCTCATTTTCCTTTGGTAATCATTGTTTGATTGGGCCAATATTTTGTCTGAAAATTTTAATTCAATGACATATACTGAGTATATTTCTTTCAGACATGGGAACAATATTTGTATCAAAAAATGAAAGAGAATGGTGAAATAGAGAAGAAATTAGCACTACGGAAAGGTCACGTCAAAGATGGCCTACCATACATTACTGTAATTGGAGACGGAGGTTGGTGCAAAAGATCATACGGTCATGGAATGAATTCCAAAGCAGGAATTGTAAGTTAAGTTTTGAAGATATTCGGTTAGACCATCCAACTAAATATTAAAATGTCACAGATAGATTCCTGGCTGGGTCGAAATTCTAGCATTGTGAAATATTATGTTCCCTATATGGTAAATTAAATACTGTAGGCCTACCTGATATAGTTTTTACTATATTAATTAACTAGGGCAGATTTCTAACACCAGGTTCATTGACATAAAAAAACGCAAATAAAATTAAACTATTTTGAATCAAATAAAATCTCCCTTAAGGCCTAATCATCTATCTTATTTGAATTCTAAGATGAGACCATTAGTGTTAATGTTTAGGTTGGCTTTACTTTCATAAAATAGCTCTTTCAAAAGAAAACTCACAAAAATACTATAAACTTATGATTAGTTTAACAGTGATATTAATTATTAATTATATGGTAATCTTGTATAATGCATACTCACGTAAACTTTATACAAACTGGTTTAACCCGAACAGTTCAACCCCCTTTATTTTACCATAAATCAAAGTATAAATTACGAGTTTATGTTAGTGAAAGATAACTTTAATAATTATTGTCTAAATGAAATTTTAAGATAACTACCTTTAGAAGTAGCGATATTCGAGTGCCGTTGACACATTTACAGGATACTATTATGGCGTTAAAAATAAAACACAGGCGTGAATAACTTTTAAAATACTAGGCCGTATATAATAATATTAGTTTTATCAGACCCAAATTGCTTTCAAAGTCATTTACTCAAAAGGTTTCCGGGTTTCCTTAATGTTCATAACTGCTTCGGTGGCCGAATGTTCTAAATCCTCACTACGCAAGAGATTAAACAACCAATGACGGAAATATTGAGGTTCGAATCTTGGTTGGGCGAACAGAGGGTGGTTTTCTCTAAATGGTTTCCCACTCTCTCTCCACATAAATGCGGGTATAGGATGATTTATTATTATTAATTCCGCTGGGAGGATTATGTTAGTTTACTAGGGCCCGTTGTATTTTTTACACACCGTGATAGTATATAGATATTTCTTAATTATAAATATTTTAAAATTCTATAAATTTAATTTTTATCTTCATTTTTTTGTTTTGTTTAGGGTGTAATTATTGGGGCGGGAACAAACTAAGTTCTATTTTTGGGAGTACGGAATTCATTTTGTGTCTTTTGTGCTCATCACAAAGAAAATAAAAAAACTATACCCGATCACATATGCTATAAGAACTTCACAGGACCAGCAACCGGAATGGAACAGGACATAATTGTTGAGGGCTTCAATCAAAGTGTACAGCAACATGGACTAGTATATCTCAATTACATCGGGGGTGGAGATTCAAGTGTGTATGCACGTTTGCAGGAGAGGGTGTCGTACGGTCGACACATACAAACAATTGAGTGCTCTAATCACATTACTCGAGCGTTTAGTGATGGGCTTCATAAGCTTACTCCCAAACACGTCCTACGCCTTAGAAGGCAGAAATATATTAACACAACATGTAAATGAAGTAAATCGCATCGAGCGCTTAGTCAAGGGTGTGAGGACAGCCATTGCGGAAGCCTCAAAATTGGACGACCACTTAGAGTCGTATAAAGTGTTCAGACAAGATATTTTTAATGCTTTAGATCATGTGTGTGGGAAACACGATTACTGTCGAGGGACCTTTTTGTCGAAGGAAGGACAGCGAAGAAGAAAATGTCCTTTCGCGACTGGTATCAAGTAATTTGATTTGTCCTATTAAGAAGATTTTGGACAGATTAATTCAAATTCAAACGGTTTGGTTTTCAACAAAACAACAAACCAGGCAGAGAGGTACGATCTTTTTTTCGCTAAACTAGCTAACAAATTAAAATACGACACTTTATTAAGTTAACTTAGGTAATTAATTAATATTTAGGTTCGCCGAAGACAGGGAGATTGAGTGTTTAGCCCGGACGGATGCACTGAGGGTTGTTTTATCCTAAATTAGTTCCCACTCTCTCTCTCCACGCTAATGTGAGCACACTTACTCTAGATTTAACAATCTTAATCGCTAACCCTTAACCATAATTAGTACATAAATGTATAAACCAAATAGGTAATAAGACGTGGTACTAAAATTTAGCTTAGGTTAGTTGGATGAAGCTATGTTTTAACAAATATGAGGATCAAATTTTCTCATAATTTACTGAAACTTATTTTTTGAGATTACACCCGCAACATTTTATGAAACAATAAATATTTTTTTTAGATTAATGAGCTTAGTGTCAAAGGCTACAGGCGGGAAAAGGGTTGACTACGCCAAACGCAGTTCATACAAACCAAGTGCTATAGGAGCAGCCATATCTCATTCATCTGGTTCAATGTGGCATTTGAGTCCATGGAGAAAAAGGTCAGAAAAAAGTCCCGGCAAAAGTTTCAAGAAATTATGTACATGGAGAGAAAATATTAGATCTGATCTCAACAAAAGGTATACTTTATCAAATAAAGGTTCCAAGAGAAAGGGACAACCTCTTGTCCTTCTGATTCTGATTACGGACCAGAAGCTATTGAGCCAGACGTGCCTTCAGATGAAGTAACTAATCAAATCGAAAAACTTCTTAAGAAACTTGCAGAAGAAGTCGATTCGATAGAAAAACAAGAAGCCCTTGAGAGAAGTACAGTGGGTCAGCATGATAATGCGAAATGGCGTGGTGCAAGGCTTGACCGCCTAACCGCTTCAAGCTTTGGTGCGTTAGTTCGGCGTCTCGAAGCTACACCTTGTCATAATTTGGTGAAGAACATTCTTTTTCGGAAGGAACTCCACAGTTAAGCAATTCAATATGGGCGTCTTCACGAAAAGGATGCACTAAAGACATACGAAAAGATTAAAGGTGTTAAAACGGAACCATGTGGTTTATTTATACATAAAGACGTAGCTTATTTGGGTGCAAGTCCTGATGCTTGGTGCTGATGGCATAGTTGAAATCAAATGTATCCCTTCGATTGGCAGTGGAAGTCTTAAAGACTCTATTAGGAATGGGAAGAAAAACTTATGCTTGAAATTAAAAAGTGACCAACTAACATTTAAAACCTGTCATGTGTATTATTATCAATAGAAGGGCAGTTAAACTTTAGAGAGAGGAAATTTTGTGATTTTGTTGTTTACGCTGAAAATTATATCTATATTGAGAGAGTTTTCAAAGATATAAAACTATGGAATGACACGATGCTGCCCAAACTACAAATATTTTACTTACATTGTATAGCTCCTGAGATTATAGATAGTCGAATAAGATGAAAAATGAGATGCAATGATATTGCTTATATCATGGAAGCTCATACTTCCAGAAAAAATAAAAAAACTTGAAGTAGTAGTGTTTCAAATTCAATACTTCAGCTGGGCTACTAAGATTTTTTTTAAATATCAGGATGGATTGTTTATAATTATAGATTTACTGTGTGGAGCGAGTTCAACAAACATTATGATCATTGGATTTAAATAATATAACCTTTTTGAAATTTCTCTCAACTACAAGGATCACGATAAAATAAATTAAGTTAAAACATTTCTTTAGAGAGAAAAACAACATATTTCTCCACAAGTTTGTTGTGCCAATATTTTGTAAAAACTATATATTATTTTAAGAATTAAATTTATACTAGACTATTATTGTTGTTACTATTATTATTTATTCAGAATCATAAAGTCTAAATATTACAAGTATTTAGAAATAATCCAGCAATTCGCAATTTCTAAAAGGGTTGTCATGTAGCCCTATTAGGTTGGTATTTTAGTTCCTAATATTATTGTTTATAATTTATTACTGTAGTTTTAGGTGTTTGTACTCTACAAATTTAACTTTGACATATTTTTTAAAATAATAACTTGTTTAATTGTGTACGTATTATGATATTTGCATTTTAATTTTACATAAAAACCAACTATAAATTTTACAACTAGCCGTAAGAAATTAAGCAAGTTACATTTTATAAAAAATTAAGCTTGTGATTCTAAAATAATCTCTTTCAGTAAATTTTTATTTTGACAGAATTTAATAGAGTGTTTGTTTTTAAACTAATGTTATTTATATGTTTGTTATACTTTTAATAATATACCTTATTCTCATTGGCGAATCTATTATAGTAATTACTCTTACCAAATTTATATTGAATATAAATATATTTATGTTTCTTAAATGGGTGTATTCTTGATTTTTTAAATATTTTGAATTTTGTATTGGTTTTCAAAATTATTCGTGTAAAGATAATGCGCATGTACTATTTTAATCTCTAGTATATAAACCTTGTTCCCTTTATCATGGGGTTTATGTAAAATTGTGAATTACTGTGAGATTTCTGAAGCTCTCAATATTTTTTACTATTTTTTTTTACCATAACATAAATAAACACTCCTTCTAAATGTCACAATGTAATGATATAGTGTAATTTTCTATAACAGTACTTCACATCTTGTCACACGTCCGGGATATCCACCTAACTTAACACCGCGTCTTACTACCCGTTCGGTTTACACGTTTATGTAATAAATACGCTATGACCTTAAATCAAGTAAAAAACAACACCCCCCAGCCCCTAACCATTAATTCGTCACTATGAAAGGGTAATCCCACATTTCACAAATTATAAATTTTTCCACCATGCCGGGAATCAAATTCGGGACCCTTAATTCAGCAGGCGGACACGGTAACGATTGAGCTAAGGCGTCTGACTCCACCTGACTAATGTGGAGGGCAAGTTAAGGTATATTTTTAGAAAATGTCTCAGCATTTGCGTAGAGGTAGAACCGAACACCTAATTACATCCTGCTGCGATATTAACCTTGATCTCCCTGTCACTGGCAAACCAAATAAGATGATAATTACGACTCTACCCTAGTTACGGGTGCAGGCAAACTGATAAATCACAAACTGGCCGACATGGGAGGACAAAGGGGAAGAAAGACAAGTGATCTGTAGCAGGAGCAATTTGGATCAAGTTGCACACACAAATAGGACATCACTTGTACCAACTGGTTGAACAAATGCATATGCAAACAAAATGATTGACAGCCAACTGGTTGACCCAAAAAAACAACTTAGAAAATTTATTCCTTACTAATGATGATTTTAGTCGACAAAATTAAATTAAATCAGTTTATACTGAACGGGTAGTAAGACGCGGTGCTAAAAAAATCCACTAACTTGGTATTTTTTTCCTTAGCTTCTCCCTCCCAGTTAGAGCTATACGTTGGATAAGCAACGAGAAAGGTAAAATTTAAGGAAATATGCACTCATTTGCGTGGAGGGATAGTGAATAAGCTTTTAGGGGGTAAAAACCTCTACTTATGACCGGAATTCTAACCCCAATATTCTCAACACTAGTAATCCAGTTCAATGTGATATTGACACATTGGAACATGTGACAACAAATGTGTTTACTTATTAGAGTTTTAAATTATATTTAAAAAAATTAAATTTTACAGACTTTACTTGTTATTTTCCGTTTACGATTTGGTTGTCGAACACGTTGTTTGCAATGTATTAATTTGTCGGTCAATTGGTTCATTTAATCCATCTAGACTTATGTATACCAGCAGGTCCTCTCATGTCGAACAGTTTTATATCTTAACACATGGTCCTAAACGTGTCGATCACTTTGATTTCTTATGCACGTGGCATTCCAACATTTTTACAGCTTGTCGGCCAGTTTGTAAGGGACTCATCATGAGCTCTGTTAACTATTATAATTATAAAGGAAAGTAATATTTTTTTTACTATGAATAATAGTTCTAAAGCCTGTTATGGCACCAACATGGTATCTAAGGAGTCACTCTCGTTGCAGACCAGACCATTGTTAAGACAGAGAGATTGGGGTTCGATTACTATCGGGTGTACTAAGGGTAGTTTTATTATAATTTGATTCCCACGCTACGCAATTGCGAGTGCACTTTCTCTAAATTCAGATTTCCTAATTACTAACTAATTAGCGTAATTAGTACATATAAGTATACAACGAATGGATAGTAAGACTCGGATCTAAAAGAATAATAAAAAGCCCTTAAACTTTTATCACTCAAATTATTTCATTAAATTACTTAGTAATACCGGTAATTATTTTCTTCTTCTAAAAACACATTTTATAAATATGGGCTTAGTAGTATTCGGTACAATAAATACTTTATGACACGTGAGTAATAAGGATTGTCGATTTCTGTGACAGACAATAGGGTAATTAACGCGAACAATGGGGGCCTTAATTGATTGGAGAGGTGGGGG